>ML099916.1:47389-73558 GCA_003697995.1 Taxidea taxus jeffersonii | reverse complement strand
ATCTATGAAACTAGGAGCTGGTTCTTTGAAAGAATTAATAAGATTGATAAACCCCTGGCCAGACTTATCCAAAAGAAAAGGGAAAGGACCCAAATGAATAAAATCATGAATGAAAGAGGAGAGATCACAACCAACACCAAAGAAATACAAACAATCATAAGAACATATTATGAACAACTCTATGCCAACAAATTCGACAATCTGGAAGAAATGGATGCTTTCCTAGAGACATATAAACTGCCAAAACTGAACCAGGAAGAAATAGAAAACCTGAATAGGCCCATAACCAGTAAGGAGATTGAAAGAGTCATCAAAAATCTCAAAACAAACAAAAGCCCAGGGCCAGATGGCTTCCCAGGGGAATTCTACCAAACATTTAAAGAAGAATTAATTCATATTCTCCTGAAACTGTTCCAAAAAATAGAAATGGAAGGAAAACTTCCAAACTCATTTTATGAGGCCAGCATCACCTTGATCCCCAAACCAGACAAGGATCCCATCAAAAAAGAGAATTACAGACCAATATCCTTGATGAACACAGATGCGAAAATTCTCACCAAAATACTAGCCAATAGGATCCAACAGTACATTAAAAGGATTATTCACCATGACCAAGTGGGATTTATTCCAGGGCAGAAGGGTTGGTTCAACATCCACAAATCAATCAATGTGATACCATATATTAACAAAAGAAAGAACAAGAACCATATGATACTCTCAATAGATGCTGAAAAAGCATTTGACAAAGTGCAACATCCCTTCCTAATCAAAACTCTTCAAAGTGTAGGGATAGAAGGCACATACCTCAATATTATCAAAGCCATCTATGAAAAACCCACTGCAAATATCATTCTCAATGGAGAAAAACTGAGAGCTTTTCCGTTAAGGTCAGGAACACAGCAGGGATGTCCGCTATCACCACTGCTATTCAACATAGTACTAGAAGTCCTAGCCTCAGCAATCAGACAACAAAAAGAAATTAAAGGCATCCAAATCGGCAAAGAAGAAGTCAAACTATCTCTCTTTGCAGATGATATGATACTATATGTGGAAAACCCAAAAGACTCCACTCCAAAACTGCTAGAGCTTGTATAGGAATTCAGTAAAGTGTCAGGATATAAAATCAATGCACAGAAATCAGTTGCATTTCTTTACACCAACAACAAGACAGAAGAAAGAGAAATTAAGGAGTCAATCCCATTTACAATTACACCCAAAACCATAAGATACCTAGGAATAAACCTAACCAAAGAGGCAAAGAATCTATACTCAGAGAACTATAAAGTACTCATGAAAGAAATTGAGGAAGACACAAAGAAATGGAAAAATGTTCCATGCTCATGGATTGGAAGAATAAATATTGTGAAAATGTCTATGCTACCTAAAGCTATCTACACATTTAATGCAATGCCTATCAAAATTCCATCCAATTTTTTCAAAGAAATGGAACAAATAATCCTAAAATTTATATGGAACCAGAAAAGACCTCGAATAGCCAAAGGAATATTGAAAAAGAAAACCAAAGTTGGTGGCATCACAATTCCCGACTTCAAGCTCTACTACAAAGCTGTCATCATTAAGACAGTATGGTACTGGCACAAAAACAGACACATAGATCAATGGAACAGAATAGAGAGCCCAGAAATAGACCCTCAACTCTATGGTCAACTAATCTTCGACAAAGCAGGAAAGAACATCCAATGGAAAAAAGATAGCCTCTTCAACAAATGGTGTTGGGAAAATTGGACAGCCACATGCAGAAAAATGAAATTGGACCATTTCCTTACACCACACACGAAAATAGACTCAAAATGGATGAAGGACCTCAACGTGAGAAAGGAATCCATCAAAATCCTTGAGGAGAACACAGGCAGCAACCTCTTCGACCTCAGCCGCAGCAACTTCTTCCTAGGAACAACGCCAAAGGCAAGGGAAGCAAGGGAAAAAATGAACTATTGGGACTTCATCAAGATCAAAAGCTATTTTGTAACCTTTTTAGTAGACTGCTGAATTGAATGCTTAACGATGAAAGTACAGAAGGCAAACTGAGGGCAACGCAGGAGTTGACACCACACAACACCCCTCCATGGGATATATGTGACATTCCTCAGGCTCTCTTGGTTTCCCTAAAGCTAAGGAAGGGAAAAACATATAGTTAACTTATAGAGATCACAATCCTGCAAGACAAGAGTCTCCCTCAGGTTGCAAATGTCTTAGCAATCTACAAGAATATTTTTATCAATAACCTAGCTTCCAGAAGGAAATGTTGATATAATTAAATGTCCTTATAACCAGCAACTTATTGACAGATACTTGTAGCAGACTGTGTGTAATGTTCTTCCCAGAAGCTCTCAACTATCTTCATGTTAATGCCTTGCTAGAGGAAAAAACAACCGTAACTTGACAATGGCAAGGCATCTGGTATCCTGTGAGTCTTCTTTAACAAATGAAAATCCTTTTGGAACTTCCCTTTTCCTTACTTCCCCCAACCCCATAGTATATAAGCCATCTCCCTTCACAACCCCTGTGCAGCAGCTTTTTCTGCCCACAGGCCCTGTTCCTGTGCTTAAATAAACCACCATTTTTCATCAACGATGGCTCAAGAATTCATCAGCTCCAGACCTCACCCCACTGAACCTCACCTATACTCCAAAATCCCATCACTTAATTTATTTTTATTCTTTTTCATTTGATAAGAAAAGCTTTAACTACCATGAATTTTCATGAGTACAAATTTAACAATTTCCCATAAGTTTTTACAAATAATATTGTCTTTATTGTTGCTTTGTAAACTATCTGACATAATAGTTTTCATTTTCTTTTTGATCCAACAGCTATGCACAGTTTAATTTCCAAGTAGCTATATATTTTTTATTCCTTATTCTATTTTTATTCATTTCTAGCTTTACTGTATTGAGATAAAATAATATTGATTGTATGATTTATACTTCTGGGGATTTACTGAAGTTTTCCTTTTTTTTAATTTTTCTTTTAAGATTTTATTTATTTATTTGACAGAGAGAGAGAGAGCACAGAGGGAGAGGGAGAGGGAGAAGCAGGTTCTCTGCTGAGCAGGGAGCCCAAAGTGGAACTCAATATCAGGACCCTGGGATCATGACCCGAGCCAAAGGAAGATGCTTAATTGACTGAAGCACCCAAGTACCCATGAAGTTTTCTTTATCACTTAATATGCAATCACTGTATTTAAAAATAAATATTCAATATACAGTTGAAAATAATATGTGATCTCTTTAATGGTACACATTACATTCCATTAGTAAATCCTTCAGTGTCCCTCTTTATTTTTAGTTTAATGGACTGAGAAAATGTTCCACTGTGCTTTTTGTTGGGTCGGCAGCTCCGGGAATGCAGGAGGAACAATAAAATGGCCGCTGGGCTGCCATCTTCCAGGCTGCCCTCTTCCTTTATGACTTTCCCACCAGAAGGACATCTGTCAAGGACACGTCCCCAAGTAAACCGAAACCTATGCGAGAAACAGAAACCAGCCACTTTGGGACTTTCCAATACCAACCTCTAACCTTACCAAATATGGTTATGAGCCCCCACCCTGCCCTGGCCTAATAAAAGCTCTCTCAACCCCTTCCCACACGCAACTTCCCTGACTCTCCTCTCATGAGTCGCAGAACCTCACCTGAGGACGCCTTTAATAAACCTTGCCTTGCGCCTATCTCGCCTGGTGTCATGTGTATCTCACCTGTAAAACCTTACATTTGGGGGGCACCTGGGTGGCTCAGTGGGTTAAGGCCTCTGCCTTCGGCTCAGGTCATGATCCCAGGTTCCTGGGATCGAGCCCCACATTGCATCGGGCTCTCTGCTCAGCTGAGAGCCTGCTTCCCTTCCTCTCTCTCTGCTTGCCTCTCTGCCTACTTGTTATCTCTCTCTGTCAAATAAATAAATAAAAATTAAAACAAACAAACAAACAACAAAAAAAAAACCTTACATTTGGTGCTGAGGAGGAGATCAAGCTGCCACCCTGGTGAGGAGGCTCTCTCTTCTTCCTACCCGACCTGGACCTGTCTCTCTGAGTGCCACTTCCGAGAGACCGTGGTGAGTTTCCTCCAATTCCGCATCTCTCCGGAAAGCCATGTCCGATTCGTGGCCGTGTCAAGGCTGACCCCTCCGGTCACCAGGTGACTTCTGCAACTCCGAGAAATTTGGAGACATCCTAATTTCACAGCAGTCGATGCTGTCTGTCCCAATCCAGTGTTTTATGAGGGGACGCCTTCCTCCAAGCCTCGGATTGCCTGGCAAGGGATCATGGGGAACTCCCAATCCAAATTCAACCCCAAAACACCCCTAGGGTGTCTATTGGCCAACCTTAAGACCCTGGAATGGACCAGAACCTGTGAAAATAACGTCTCATACATTACTGTACTGTCGCTTGGCCACAAGATCGATTAGAGAATCAATCCCAATGGCCTCCGGAAGGCACGTTTGATTATCAGACTCTCATGGACCTAAATAACCTTGGCAGACACCAAGGCAGATGGTCCAAGGTCCTTTATGTTCAGGCTTTCTGAACCGGCACCCTCATCTACCCCTCCCCCTTTCCACTCCTATCCCAACTCCTGAAAAAACTTACCCCTTCCCATCCTGGTATTGCCCCCACTGACTTTCCCCTCACATCTCCTTTTCGGCCAACCGTGATAACTATATAAAGGAATTCCAATATCTGGCCCAGGCCTATGACCTCACCTGGCACGACCTACATGTAGTCCAAATTACCACCCTCACCACAGAGGAGAGGGAGCGCATTCAGTCTGCTGCCCAAGAACATGCTGATCAGGTCCATCTCACTGATGCCACCATGCCCATTGGCGCTCAGGTGGTCCCAGCTGTAGAACCCGGATGGGACTTTCAGAATGGCCAAAATGGCCGATGGTGCCACCACCGCATGGTCCAGTGCCTTATCCCTGACATGCTGGCAGCCTCCAACAAGGCAGTCAATTGTAATAAGATTAGAGAAATCATTCAGGAACCAAATGAGAACCGAACTATGTTTCTAAACTGACTTACCTAGGTGCTGACTCAATACACTTGCCTAGACCCAGCTTCCCCGGCAGGGGCGACTGTTTTAGCTACCCTCTTTATTTCTCAGTCAGCTGCCAACCTTTGGAAAAAATTAAAGAAAGCAAAGGAAGGCCCTCAAACTCCCATTTCTGATCTGATGAAAATGGCATTTAAAGTCTTTAACTCCGGAGAGGAGGCAGCAGAACTTAAGCGCCAAGCCAGACTCCAACAGAAGGTCCAACTGCAGACCCAAGCCCTGGTAGCAGCCCTGAGGCTGGCAGGTTCTGGAGGTCAACAGAAGGGAACACCTAACCGTGTCCCTCCAGGGACCTGTTTCAAGTGGAGCCAAGGGACACTGAGCCCGTCAATGTCCCAGTTCAAAAGCGCCTACTAGGCCGTGCCCTCAATGCCACATGATGGGCCACTAGAAATCGGACTGCCCCAGCCTCGGGGGATTCCCGGAGCCTCCACATGGTGGAGACACTGAGATGGTAAATCCTGGCTTCCAACTTCTTGGATTGGAGGATGACTGACGGAGCCCAGACTCGGACATTCCTCTCACCCACGCCAAGCCCAGGGTCACATTCCAGGTAGCAGGTAAGTCCATTTCTTTTCTTTTGGACTCGGGGGCTACCTATTCCATCCTGTCTTCCTACTCGGGTCCTACTCATCCCTCCCAGTTGCAGTTATGGGAATTGATGGTATTTCCTCCACTCCAAAGGCCACCCCCCACCTTATGTGTAGCCTGGATGGGTTCCTCTTCTCACACTCCTTCCTCATCATCCCTTCATACCCTGTTCCCCTACTAGGCAGGGACATCCTCCACAAGCTTCACACCACCATACATCTCTCTTCCTCTCCCTCAACTTCTGCTCACCTCATGCCCCCTCTACTCCCCTCTGACTTGCCCTCTATCACGGACTGCCTCCCCTCCATAAACCCGCAGGTATGGGATATTTCCAGACCTGTAGTAACAACCCACCATACCCCAGATACCCCAGTCAAAATACTCAAGGATGAGTCTACATTTCCATCCTGCCCACAGTTCCCTATCTCAATGACTCACCCTCGAGGACTTAAGCCTATTATCGACCGCCTCTGGCATCACGGTCTCCTTATCCCCATTAATTCTCCATGCAACACTCCTATCCTTCCCGTTAAAAAACCCTCAGGAGCCTATCACCTGGTACAGGACCTAAGACTCATCAACGAGGCAGTAGTCCCACTCCATGCGGTGGTTCCCAACCCCTACATCCTCCTTTCCGACATCCCCACACACACTACCCACTTCTCAGTCCTGGATCTCAAAGATGCATTCTTTACTATCCCCCTCCATCCAGACTCCTATTTTCTCTTCGCCTTCACCTGGGAAGACCCCAGGTGTCTCTGGGGTCATATCTCTGGACAATTAACCTGGATGGTCTTGCCCCAGGGCTTCCGAGATAGCCCCCATATCTTTGGTCAGGCCCTGACCACAGACCTACAACATTGCACCCTCGAGGCCAGCACTCTCCTCCAATATGTAGATGATCTCCTCTGAAGCCCCTCCCTCCCTTCCTCTCAGGAGGACACCACCACTCTGCTCAGTTTCCTGGGCACCAAGGGATACTGAGTGATGCCTTCCAAGGCCCAACTCTGTACCCCCTCAGTCACCTACTTGGGAATATTACTAACTCCCACTTCCAAATCCCTCACAGGAGAGCATATCGTCTCCTACAAGACCTACAAACAACCTCCTCAGAACGCGGAAGACATACTGTCATTCCTAGGACTGGTGGGCTTTTTTAGATGTTGGATTCCTAATTTTGTCATTCTGGCCTGGCCCTTATACCGGGCCACCAAAGACACACCACAGGGACCTCTAACTGACCCAGGCTCCATCAGATGTCTGTTCTACCAGCTCAGGAGCCACCTCATTTCAGGACCGAGTTTGGCCTTGCCCGACTTTTCAAAGCCTTTTCACCTTTTCACTGACAAATAGTCTGGGCTGGCCATTGGCCTCCTGGCCCAACTGACTGGTCCCACCTACTGGGTGGTGACCTATCTCTCCACGCAACTAGATGTCACCACCCAGAGATGGCAGCCCTGCCTCAGGGCCCTAGTGGCAGCCACTTCTCTTACAAAGGAGGCCCTCAAACTTACCTTAGGACAACCCCTCACGGTCTTCTCCCCCCATCGACTGGGAGACATAGTCAGCCACAAATCCTTGGCACAACTCACTCTTTCCCATCTTCAGCTCTACTACCTGCTGTTCATAGAAAACCCCTAGGGCACACACTCTGTCTCCCCTCACATAAATCCTGCCACTCTCTTGCAAACACCCTTGTCTACCCCCACTCCTTCCCACTCCTGCTCTCAACTCCT
Organism: Taxidea taxus jeffersonii; assembly: GCA_003697995.1. Classification (NCBI taxonomy): domain Eukaryota; kingdom Metazoa; phylum Chordata; class Mammalia; order Carnivora; family Mustelidae; genus Taxidea; species Taxidea taxus. The sequence goes on along the minus strand of ML099916.1, from coordinate 66,163 downwards.
GGAAGAACTTCCTTCCTCCCATCCAGGACTTTCGGATCAGCCACTGCCTGACCCCTGTTAGGCACTCTGTTCGTGGATGGGAGCTCCCTTATAGCGCCAGATGGACAGCAACATGCTGCCTATGCAGTGGTCACCCTAGACTCTGTCATGAAGGCAGCCCCTCTTCCCATTGGGACTACTTCTCAGAAGGCAGAACTCGTGGCTCTCACCAGGGCCCCTCACTTATCTAATGGCCAATGGGTCACCATCTATACTGACTCCAAATATGCTTTCCTTATTACCCACACCCACTCTGTCCTTTGGCAAGAAAGGGGATTCCTCACAACCAAGGAAACTCTCATAGTCAACGGGCCCCTCATTGCCAAACTTCTTGATGCCCTCAATCACCCTACTGAGGTGGCTATCATCCACTGCCATGGCCATCAGACTTCCAAGGACCCCATCTCTTTAGAGAACAACAAGGCTGACTCTATTGCCTAACAAACGGCCTTAAACTCCTCACCAGCCCCCCTCCTATTCCTCAACACTCCCCACAGTCCCTCGTACACTGATTAGGAGATTTGGGCCCTTGAGACATTAGGTGGCAGGTTAGACAAGGGATGGTATTATGTCCAGGACAAGATTGCCCTCCCAAATGCCCTAATCCACACCCTCAGTACTGACATCCACCAGTGCCTTCACATTGGTCCAAAGGCCCTATACCAATTTCTCCAACCTCTCTTTCACCACCCTCTCCTCCAAAAGACCATTAGGATGTACACCAGGCCTGCAAAACCTGTTCTGTGGTCAATTCCCAGGGCGGCGTCCACAGACCAGGACACACCCATAAGCTCTGCAGGCATCAGCCAGGCGAGGAGTGGCAACTTGACTTCACTCACATGCCTCGACACAAAACCTTTAGATACCGGGGCGCCTGGGTGGTTCAGTGGGTTAAAGCCTCTGCCTTCGGCTCAGGCCATGATCCCAGTGTTCTAGGATCCAGCCCCACATAGGACTCTCTGCTCAGCAGGGAGCCTGCTTCCCCCTCTCTCTCTGCCTGCCTCTCTGCCTACTTGTGATCTCTGTAAAATACATATATAAAATCTTCAAAAAAAAAAAATCCCTTCAGATACCTATTGACTCTCGTGGACACCTTCACAGGCTGGATCGAGGCGTTCCCCACCACTAGGGAAACAGCGGATATGGTTGACACAATTCTCGTTGGGCACATCATCCCGAGATTTGGACTCCCTCGAACCCTACAATTGGACAATGGACCGGCCTTCATCTCCAACATCACACAACAAGTCTCCGAGAGCCTCAACATTACCTGGAAACTTCATATCCCCTATCATCCCCAGTCCTCAGGTAAGGTCGAGAGGGCCAACGGCCTCCTCAAGGAGCAACTCACCAAACTCACTCTTGAAACTCACCTCTCTTAGCCAACCCTTCTCCCACTAGCACTCACCAGACTCAGGGCCTCTCCTCCTGGACCGTCAAGACTCAGCCCCTTTTGAACTCCTGTATGGCAGGCCCTTCCTGCTCAATCACAACTTCCCTGCTTCTTCTCCACCCCTTCTATCCTATCTGCCCTATCTGACCCTCCTACGAGCCCTTTTACAGGCTCATGCAGATGTGACCATCCCCCACCCCCCGACAGCCCGGGTGGAGACTTCCCCCAAGCCCTAAATCCCGGGTACCAGGTTCTCCTATGAGAACTTCACCCAAAGTCCTTACAGCCCAGGTGGACTGGGTTCTTATGACTCCCACCATGGCTAAACTTCAGGGACACCACCCATGGGTACACATCTCCAGCCTAAAACAAGCTCCACCACAGGATGGCTGGACTTTCCCAGACCCTGGGACCCACGAGGTTGCAGATTTCTCGCACCACTTCTCCTCACCCTCCTCCTTCTACCCCTTCATAGCCACCCCTCTGGTGCCCCTGGGTTCAGGTGGGGCTTCTTCCTAGTGAAAACCTGGACCCATGGAGATACCACATGGTCTAGTCAGCTGGTCACCACAGATTGCCAGCCCCAGAGGGTGCCAGCCTTGGTGGAAATGGCCATCTTCACTACCCTCCTCCCCCTACAGAAAAGGACTGTATTTTTTCCCCTGGTCATTGGGGTCTCCTTAGCATCTTGGCCACCGGACTGGGCACTAGGGCCCTAGCCTACTCCATAGACGCTACCTGAGATTTATCCAAACAGCTATGGACAGCCATCGAGGCCTCAGTGTAGTCCTTGGCATCCCTACAGGGGCAGATTACCTCAGTGGCCCAGGTAGCTCTACAGAATCGATGAGCTCTGGACCTTCTCACAGCAAACAAGGGATTAACCTGCATGTTCCTCAATGAAGAGTGCTGTTACTATATCAATGAATCCAGCTCGCATACGTGAGGTTTCCAGGGTCACTGTCAACCAGCTCCTTCTGCATCCCTACTCCTGCCTGCCCACATCCGAGGAACCCTATGACGATGCCTCCTGCCATGAGGAAGTAGCCAGATCTGAGTCACTGCCCCTATTATACCAAAAAGGTCGGAATGTTGAGTCAGCAGCTCCAGGAATGCAGGAGGAACAATAAAATGGCTGCCATCTTCCAGGCCGCCCTCTTCCTTTATGACTCTCCCAACAGAAGGACACTTGTCAAGGACACATCACCCTGAGTAAACCGAAACCTATGCGAGAAACAGAAACCAGCCACTTTGGGACTTTCCAACCCCCAACATCTAACCTTGCCAAATATGGTTATGAGCCCTTGCCCTGCCCTGGCCTAATAAAAGCTCACCTAACCGCTTCCCGTGCATGACTTCCCTGACTCTCCTCTCCTGAGTCATGGAACCTTGCCTGAGGGCACCATTAATAAACAATGCCTTGCGCTATCTCACCTGGTGTCATGTGTATCTCGCCTGTAAAACCTTACACTTTTAATTTTATGTAAATGTATCCTTGTAGTTTTAACAATATTTGCTTAAACAGTTTAATCAACTTTTCTAGATATGTCTCTTGAGGAAAGGGAAACAAAGGCAAAAATAAACTACTGTGACTGCATCAAAATAATAAAAGGCTTCTGCACCATGAAGGAAATAATCAACAAAATTAAAAGGCAACTTACAGAATAGAAGATATTTGCAAATGACATCAAGTAAAGGGTTAGTATCTAAAATATATTTAAAAAAATACAAATCAACACCCAAAAACCAAATAATCCACTTAAAAATGGGCAGAGGACATGAATAGACATTTTTCCAAAGAAATCATACAGATGAGGGAAGAAGTTTAGATGCTGGAGTAGTACTGGGATTCTGGGCTTGTCTCACACCTTGAACACACTAGATTAATATCAAATCATTTGAGCATCTAGGAATCAATCTGAGCATTAAGAGAACAATCTGCTAACTTAGGAGGAGAGAACATGGCAGGTATGAAGTATAGAGATGAATTAGGGAAGATAAAGGCCACTGTGCATCAGAGAGGAGGGAGTCATTTTCACAGAGTGATAAAGGGGCAGGGAAGAGAGCAGCACATTGGGTTCAAGCAAGAAAAACACTTCCCCAAAACCACTGACTGGGGAAATCAAGAGGAACTGACTATCTCAAGTTTTTACAAACAGTGGAGTTCAAATTCTGAGGTTTTAGAAGTCCATGACATTCAACAAAGTGAATCCATCTGAGCAGCAGTGCTCCTGGGGAGAAGTACAGTAGAGGCCCAGGAGCAGACAATGGACAACATGGTGTAATGATCCCTTGGGTTTCACTGAGAGAGAATGTTCTCCTCCTCGAGTACATTTGGCAAATTGTACATTGCCTCTCCAAGGATAAAAAGAACTTGCCAGTTTCACTGATGGCTGTTCATCAACAAAGGATAGAAGTGCACTCAAAGAGCAGATACCATGGTCACAGCTTTTAGTTGTGCTTCAGAATAAACTCCAAGCATGTGCACAGCTATGTGACTGCTTTTCTGGGACAAAATAGCACCAGACACAGTGCTGCAAGTAATTCCTTCAGAGGAGAGGAAAGAGTCTGCACTTTGCCAGGTCCTTTAAGATTTGGAGTTTTGACTCCCAGCTGTGTGCCAGAGGTAAAACACAAGAGAACTGTGATATCAAGGATGCCAATGACCCTGGCAAAGTGAGGATGAGGGCAGGGATCTGACAGAAGCCTAGGACACAAGACTGGAGATTTTTTTGTTTTTCTGTAAGGGTTTCCTGGATAGAAATGGGTGCAAGGTCCCCTCCCTGGGGACAAGGGAGTGGGGTGATGTCATCTTCTCCCCACCCACTAGCACAGTTGGACTTAAGTGAGCAACACAGAGCCCCCAGTAGAGGCTAGAGTTTCTTATACAAAACCAGTGTAGGGTCATTTTAATAGAATAGGTCTGAATGTGAACCAACAAAACAGGCTTTCCCCTGGAGGATCAGTGTAGGTTTCCAGCAGGCATTTGTCTACTGATTATAGAGTGCTTCAAGTGTCATCTTAAGTTCTGGTGGAAATGAGACCAGGTTTCTCCCCAACCCCCACTTTGTAACCAGACTTATTGTTTTTTACTTGTTTTTTTTTTTTTTCATTTTCTTTTCTCTCTTTTTTTTTTTAATCAACTTTCTTTTTTCTTTCTTCATTCTATTTATTTGGAATCAGGTTTATAGTTTTTAGTTTGTCTGCATTTTTTTAATTCCTTTCCCTTTTCTCTTTTTTGGATCAGGCTTTTTTTTCAGGTATATTTTAACAAAAAATTAAAGCACACCTGGTTAAGAGTCCAAACACTCCCTACCACAAGCAAGGAGGAATTCTGCAGAAAACTGACCTGTGAGAAAGAGAAGGGAAAACATAACAACAGAGTGCATACAGCATACACCAGAAACACTTCCTGAAGTGTGATGCCCTGGACAGTGTAGGATCCCTTGTTAATATAGCATTACTCTTAACAGCAGGAAATATTACAAGCCCTCATAACACACAAAAGACAGAAACCTATACAAAAAGACAAAATGGAAGGATTCTTCCAAAAAGAAAGATCAAGAAGAAACCACAGCCAGAAATTTGCTCAAAAGAGATATAACCAATATACCAGAAGAAGAATTTAGAACAGTCATAAGAATAATAGCAGGACTTGAGAAAAGCATAGAAGACAACAGAAAAATTTTGTGGCACAGATCAAAGGACTAAAAACTAGTTAGGCTGAAAGATAAAATGCTATAACTGAGATGCAAAACCTACTGGATATAATCACAATGAGGATGGAAGAAGAGAGGAACAAGTAAGTGACATAGAAGATAAAATTATGGAAAATAATGAAGCTGAAAAGACGACAGAAAGAAAAATATTAGATCACAAATATAGTCTTAGGGAACTCAGTGATTCCATAAAGCACAATAGTATCCATATCATAGGAGTCCCGGAAGATGAAGAGTGGGAAAAGGGGAAGAAGGTTTATTTGACCAAATTATAGCTTAAAACTTGCCTAATATGGGGAAGGAAGCAGTTATTCAAATTCAAAAGGTACAGAGAATTCCTCTAAAAATCAACAAAAACAAGTCAACATCGAGACATTTCATAGTGAAATTGCAAAATACAAAGATAAGAGAATATTCTGAATGCAGCTACAGATAAAAGGTCCTTAACCTAGAAGTATAGACACATAGGGTTAGCAGCAGACCTGTCCACAGAAATCTGGCAGGCCAGACAGCAGTGGCATGATATATTCAACTTGATAAATGGGAAAAATATGCAGCCAAAATTATTTTATCCAGTAAGGCTGACATTAAGAATAGAAGGAGAGACAGAGTTCCCAGACAATTAAAAACTAAAGGAGTTCATGAATACTAACACAGCTCTGAAAGAAATATTAAAGGGGACTCTTTGAGTGGGAATGTGATACCAAAAGCAACAAAGACTGGAAAGGAATAGAGATAATTTGCAGGAACAGCAAATTTATGGGTAACACAGTGGCACTAAATTCAGATCTATCAATAATTACTCTGAATGTAAATGGACTAAATGCTCCAATAAAAAGACATAGGGTATCAGAATGTACCCCCCAAAAAATTGACCCATCCATATGTTTTTTAAAAGAGACTCATCTTAGGCCCCAAAACACCTCCAGATTGAAAGGGAAGAGGTGTAGAAGGCTATATCATGCCAATGGGCATCAAAAGAAACCTGGCATAGCCATACTTAAGACAAAACAGATTTTAAACCAAAGACTATAATAAGAGATGAAGAAGGCACTATATCAAAATAAAAGTGTCTATCCTACAAGAAATCTAGCAATTATAAATATTTATGCCCCCAAATGAGAGCAACCAAATATAAAAATCAATAACAAACTTTAAAAAGCATATTGATAATAAAACAATAATAATAAGAGAATTTAATACCCCACTTGCAGCAATGGATAGATCATCTAAGCAGAAGATCAAAAAGGAAACAAGAGGGGACGCCTGGGTGGCTCAGAGGGTTAAGCCTCTGCCTTCGGCTCAGATCATGATCTCAGGGTCCTGGGATCGAGTCCCACATGGGGCCTCCCTGCTCGGCGGGGAGCCTGCTTCCCCACCCCCTCTCTCTGCCTACTTGTGATCTCTCTCTGTGTCAAATAAATAAATAAAATCTTAAAAAAAAAAAAAGGAAACAAGAGGTTTGAATGACCATGCTGGACCAGGTGGAGTTAATATATTCAGAACACTTCATCCTAAAGCAACCAAATACACATTCTTCTTTTTCAGTGCACATGTAACTTTCTCAAGAATAGATCACATACTGGGTCAGAAATCAGGCCTCAACCAGTACAAAAAGACTGAGATCATACCATACCATTCATATGTTCAGACCAGAACAGTATGAAATGTGAAGTCATCCACAACAAAAGATTTGGAAAAACTACAATTACATGGAGTTTACTGAACATACTAATAGCAATGAATGGGTTAAACAGGAAATTAAGAAGAAAATTAAAAATATATGGAAGCAATTGAAAATGAAAACACAACAGTGCAAAACCTTTGGGATTCGACAAAGGCACTCCTAAGATGGAAGTATATAGCACTACAGGTCTTCCTGAAGAAGTTAGAAAAGTCTTAAATACACAACCTAAACATACACCTAAAGGAGCTGGAAAAGGAACAGAAAAAAAAGGCCTAAAAGCAGCAGAAGAGGGGAAATAAAGATTAGAGCAGAAATCCATGATATAAAAATAAACAGTAGATAGATCAACAAAACTAGGAACAAGTTCTTTGAAATAATTAACAAAATTGATAATCCCCTATCCAGGCATGGTACAGAGAAAGGACCCAAATATATAAAATCATGAATGAAAGAGGAGAGATCACAACCAACCCTGAAGAAATACAATTATGAGAGAATTTTGAGCAGTTATATGCAAAGAAAATTGGGCAATCTGGAAGAAATGGATAAATTTCTAGAAACATAAATATGACCAAAACAGAAATAGGAAGAAGTAGAATATTTAAACAGACCCCTAAATGGAAAAGAAACTGATTCAGTAATCAAAAATCTCCCAATACCAAGAGTCTTAGGCCAAATGGCTTCCCAGGGGATTTCTATGAAACATTTATCAAAGAGTTAATACGTATACTGCTGAAACTGTTCCAAAAAATAGAAATGGAAGGAAAACCCAAACTCGTTCAGTGAGGCAGGATTAACTCGACCAAAAACTAGACAGAAACACCACTAAAGAGAATTACAGACCAATATCCCTGATGAACATGAAAGAAAAAATTCTCAACAAGATACTAATAAATCAAATCCACAGTACATTAACAAAATTATTCACCATGACCAAGTGGGATTTATTCCTGGGATACAAGGGTTGTTTAGTATCCACAAATCAATGGGATACATCACAACAGTAAAAGAAAGGATAAGAACCATATAATCCTCTTAATAGATGCAGAAAAGCATTTAAGAAAATACAGGATACTTTCTTGATAAAAACCCTCAAGGAAGTAGAGACAAAAAGAACATACCTCAGCATCATAAAGGTCATATATGATAATCCCACAAATAATATCCTTAGTGGGGAAAAATTGAAAGCTTTTCCCCTGAGGTCAGGGGCATGACAGAGATGTCCATTATCATCACTGTTGTTCAACATAGTACTAGAAGTCCTAGTCTCAGCAATCATACAACAAAAGGATTTATAAAAGGCATTCAAATCAGCAAGGAAGAAATAAAACTCATTCTTCATGGATGACATGATACTATATGTAGAAAACCTGAAATACTCGACCAAAAATTGCTAGAACTTATACATGAATTCAGCAAAGTTTCAGATTGTAAAATCAACCTACAGTTGCATTTCTATACACCAATAATGAAGCAGCAGAAAGAAAAATCACAGAATCTATCCCACTTACAATTGTACCAAAACCATAAGATATCCGTGTCCCACTTACAATTGTACCAAAACCATAATATATCTAGGAATAAACCCAACAAAAGCAGTAAAAAATCCCTACTCTGAAAACTATGGAACCCTTTAAACAGAAACTGAAGAAAACAAAGACACGGAAAAACATCCAATGTTCATGGATTAGAAAAACAAATACTGTTAAATGTCTAATCAATCTACACATCCAGTGCATCACTATGAAAATACCATCATTTTCATAGAGCTAGAAGAAACAATTCAAAAATTTGTGTGGAAACAGAAAACACCCTGAATAACCAAAATATTGTTGAAAAAGAAAACCAAAGATTCCAGTCTACAGCTTGAAGACTGGAATGACTATGACTAAGATTACATAGCTGTAATCATCAAAACAGTATGGTACTGGAAGAAAAATAGATACGTAGATCAATGGAACAGAATAGAGAACATAGAATGAACCTCAACTCTATGGTCAACTAATCTTGGTCAAAGCAGGAAAGAATATCTAATGGAAAACAGTCTCTTAAACAAAATCTGCTGGGAAAACTGCACAGAGAAATGAAGAATGAAACTGGACCATATTCTTATAGCATACACAAAAATAAATTTAAAATTGATGAGAAGGGGCAAAAAAGATGGAAGAAGAATAGGGAGCCTTCGTATCATCTGGTCCCTTGAATTCAGCTAGATACCTATTAAATCATTCTGAACACCTGTGAATTCAACCTGAGATATAAGAAAAGAATTGCTGCAATTCTACAAATAAAAAACCGGCCACTTTTTGAAAGATAGGAGGTACAGAGAAGTGAATTTAAGGGGATATATCAGAACATAACCATTGGTGTGAGGGAGCCTCTAGAAGCTGGCTACTGGAAAATGGTACAAGAGTGGAGCACAAAATCAGAACTTTTAGAAGTCTACTCCTGTGAGGGACATCCCTGCCTAAAAGGTGCTCAGGTGGCAAAGAGAGCAGAATCTTAGGTGGGACAGTGTGGTCTCAGGGTCCCCAGGTTCACAAAGAAAGTGCAGGGATGCCTTAGTGCAGCGGAGTTTGCAGGCATTTTATCAAGGAAGCTGGCAGCAGTGGGCTCTCAGCTAGTTGCTATAAACTGAGAACCACAGCACAATTGGGTTGCTGTCCAAGCAGGGCCCTGACAAGCAGCAAAATCGCTATGAGACCCCTCTCCCTCCCCTGGGAGGAGCAGTGTCGGTGTGTGCATCATGGGGCAACTGCTCCCAGTGCAGGGCCCCAGAGAACAGAAGGGCCTGGTGAGACCCCCGTCCCTCCTGTGTGAAAGTTCATGTCAGTGTACATGGCAAGAGTCTTCAGAGTTTGGTGAACAAAGGTGCTTGACTGTTTTTCTCTGAGGGTGCACTGAAAAGTACAGGCCATGATCATTGGACTCCAGGGCTGGAGATCGGGGGTGCTATTTTTGTTTTTGTTTTTTCTTATCCTCTAAAGTGGCAAAAGAAAAAAAAAAAGAATCTTCAAGGAAAAAAGCCACATAGAGCAACCCAAAGCAGCTTACATTGAGCCCAGCCACCTGACAGGAGATGGTGCAACTCCACCCAGACAAAAACATTTGAGAAGCAGTGCAACAGGCCCCTCCCTCAGAACAACAGTGGGAACATCAGTCAAATACCATGTTTATGGATCACACAGAACTGTAAAAGTCCTGAGCTAGCAGAAAATAGTATACAGAATTCAAGATATTTTTCTCAGGAGTCTTAAGTCTTTCAGTTTAAATTTTTTTCTTTTTCTTTTCCCCCCTTTTCAACTAGTTTATCATCAGCTCTTTGTCTTTAAGTCTTTTTTTTTAATTTTCATTTTTATATTTACATTATATGTATATATATATATACATATAATGTAAATATAAATATATATATATATTCTTCATTTTTGTCTTCCTTTCACTGAATTCAATATATATAAGGTTTTTCTTTCTTTACAATTTTGAGATTTAGTGTCCTCTAACAAACTAACCAAAATACACCCAGGACCAAGAGGAGCACTCTGTTTTGTCCACATGGGAGAATAAATTGTCTCTTTTCTACTTTTTTGGTTCCTGAACTCTTTAGAATTTTCTAGTGTCTGTTTTGCTGGGGTCAGTGTTGATATTTTTTATTTTGTTTTTTCGTTCATCTATTCTTCTCTGGGAAAAAATGGTTAGAAGGAGAAATCCACAGCAAAAGAAAGAACCAGAGATAATACTCTCTGCCATAGATCTAACTAATCAGGATATAAGTAAAATGCCAGAAACGGAATTCAGGATAATGATTGTAAAGTTCCTAGTTGGGTTTGGAAAGAAAGCATAAAAAAACACTAAAGAATCTCTTGGTGCAGAAATAAAATCTAATCAGGCTGAAATTAAAAATGCTATAACTGAGATGCAGTCTAAAATGGATTCTCTAACATCTAAGGTAAATGAGGAAGAAGAGAGAGTCAGTGACATAGAAGACAAAATGATGAAAAAGAAGGCAGCTGAGGAGAAGAGAGAAAAACAACTAATGGACCATGAGGGGAGACACTGAGAAATCAGAAACACCATAAAACAAAATAATATTAGGGGCCCCTGGGTGGCTCAGTAGGTTAAGCCTCTGCCTTCAGCTCAGGTCATGATCTCAGGGTCCTGGAATTGAACCCCGCAATGGGCTCTCTGCTCAGCAGGGAGCTTGCTCCCCCCCCCCCGCCTGCCTCTCTGCCTACTTGTGATCTCTCTCTCTCTCTGTCAAATAAATAAATAAAATCTTTAAAAAAATAAAATAATATTAGAATTATTGGGGTCCCAGAGGAAGAAGAAAAAGAGAGAGGGGGACAGAAGGTGTATTTGAGAAAATCATAGCTGAGAACTTCCAAATCTGGGGAAGGAAACAAGCATTCATCTCCAAGAGGTAGAGAGAACAATTCCCAAAATCACTAAAAGGAGATCAACACCTTGAAATAGAATAGTAAAGATTGAAAATTTTAGGGAAAAAGAGAAAATCCAGAAAGCAGCTTGAGACAAGAGGCTCCTTAACTACAGAGGGAGAAACATCAGACTGACATCAGACCTATCCACAGAAATCTGGCAGGCCAAAAAGGGCTGACATGCTATATTCCAAGTAGTATATGGGAAGAACATGGAGCCAAGAATACTTTATCCAGCAAGGTTGTTATTCAGAAAGAAAGGAGAGATAAAGAGCTTCCAGGACAAACAGAAACCAAAAGAATATGTGATCACTAAACCGGCCCTGCAAGAAATATTAAAGGGAATTCTGTAATCAAAGAGAGAACCCAAAGGTAACATATACCAGAAACAATCTACAGAAATAGGGACTTTATAGGTAATACAGTGGCATTGAATTCATATCTTTCAATAGTTACTCTAAATGTAAATGGGCTAAATGCTCCAATAAAAAGTCACAGGGTATCAGATTAGATTAAAAAAAAAAAAAAGCAAGACTTGGGCACCTGGGTGGCTCAGTGGGTTAAGCCTTTGCCTTCGGTTCAGGTCATGACCTCAGGGTCCTGGGATTGAGGCCCACATCGGGCTCTCTGCTCAGCAGGGAGCCTGCTTCCCCTTCTCTCTGCCTACTTGTGATCTCTCTTTCTCAAATAAACAAAATCTTTAAAAAATTTTTTTAAACAACACCTGCCCAGACTCTGTCTACAAGAGACTTATTTTAGAACCAAGGACACCTCCAGATTGAAAGTGAGTGGGTGGAGAACAATCTATCATGCTAATTGGCATCAAAAGAAACTTTAGGTAGCAATCCATATATAAGACAAACTAGATTTTAAACCAAAGACTCTATTAAGAGATGAAGAGGGACACTATATCATACTTTATCATACTTAAATGGTCTGTCCAACAAGAAGATCTAACAGTTATAAAATTTATACTTTTAACTTGGGAGCAGCCAAATATAATAACCAATTAACAAAGTTAAGGAAACACATTGATAATAATACAATAACAGTAGGGGACTTTAAAACTGCACTCATAGCATTGGGCAGATCCTAAGAAGAAGATCAACAAGGAAACAAGGACTTTGAATGACATAATGGACCAGATGGACTTCACATATATATTGAGAACATTCCATCCTAAAGCACCAGAATACACATTATTCATGAGTGCACATGGAATATTCTCCAGAACAGATCACATAATGGGTCACAAAATCAGGTCTCAAGTGGTACCAAAATAATGGGATTATTTCCTGCATATTTTCAAACCATAATGCTTTGAAACTTGAACTCAATCACAGGTGTAAATTTGGAAAGAAATCAAATACTTGGAGGTTAAACAAAAATCCTATTAAAGAATGAATGTATCAATCAGGATATTAAAGACAAATTTTAAAAATTCATGGAAACAAATTAAAATGAGAGCACAACTGTTCAAAACCTTTGAGATGCAACAAAGGTGGTCCTAAGAGGGAAGTACAAAGCAATACAAGCCTTTTTTAAGAAACAAGAAAAGTGTCAAATACATAACCTAATCTTACACCTAAAGTAGCTGGAGAAAGAAAGCAAATAAAACCAATACCAATTAGGAGAAGAGAAATAATACAGATAAGAGCAAAAATCAATGAAGTAAAAGGCAAAAGAACAGTAGAACAGATTACTGAACCTAGGACCTCATTCTCTGAAAGAATAAAATCAATAAATCCCTATCCAGACTTATCAAAAATAAAAGAGAAGCACCCAAATTAATAAAATCATGAGAGAGGAGAAATCATGAATAACACCAAGGAAATACAAACAATTATAAGAGATATTATAAGAAATTATATGACAACAAATTAGGCAACCTGGAAGAAATGGATGCATTCCAAGAAATGTATAGACTACTAAAATTGAAAAAGGACGAAATAGTAACCTGAACAGCAAGGAAACAGCAAGGAAATTGAAGCAGTAATCAAAAATCTCCCAAGAAACAAGAGCCCAGGGCTGGTTGGTTTCCCAGGGGATTTCTGGGATATGTAAATATGTAAAGACATAGTACCCATTCTTCTGAAACTTTTCAAAAAATAGAAATGGAAAAACTTCCAAACTTATTTTATGAGTCCAGCATTACCTTCTTCCCAAAACTAAACAAAGACCCCATCAAAAAGGAGAATACAGACCAATATCCCTGATGAGCATAGATGCCAAAATTCTCAACAAAATTCTAGCTAGTAGGATCCAACAGTACATTAAAAGGATTTTTCACCATGACCAAGTGGGATTTATTCCTGGGATAAAAAGTGTGGTTCAACATCTGCAAATCAATCAATGTGATACATTACATTAATAAATAAAGGACAAGAACCATAGGACCCTCTCAATTGATACAGAAACAGTATTTGACAAAATACAGCACACTTTCTTTATCAAAACTCTCCACAGTGTAGGGATAGAGGGAACATATCTCAATATCACAAAAGCTATCTATGAAAAGCCCACAATAAATATCATTCTTGATGGGGAAAAACTGAAAGCTTTTCCCCTAAGGTCAGAAACATGGCAAGACTGTCCACTATCACCACTGCTATTCAACATAGTAATAGAAGTCCTAGCCTCAGCAATCAGACAACAAAAATAAATAAAAGGCATTCAAAATTGGCAAAGAAGAAATTAAATTTTCGCCCTTCACAGATGACATGATACTTTAAGTGAGAAGCCCAAAAGATTCCACCCAAAAAATAGTTGGAACTCATATAGGAATTCAGCAACATGGCAGGATATAAAATCAATGCACAGAAGTCAGGGGCATTTCTATACACTAACAATGAGAAAGAAGAAAGAGAAATTAAAAAACTTATCCCATTTATAATTGCACCCAAAAAAGATGCCTAGTAATAAAACAAACCAAGGAGGTAAAGGAGCTTATGATCACTTATGATCTTACAGAATGCTAATGAAAGAAATTGAGGAAGACACAAAGAAATGGAAAAATATTCCATGCTCATGGACTGGAAGAATTGGAAAAATATTGTTAAGGTCTATGCTGCCCAGAGCAGTCTACACATTCAATGCAATCACTATCAAAATCCCACTAACATTTTTCACAGAGCTGGAACAAATAATCCTCAATTTGTATGGAACCAAGAAAGATCCCTAATAGCCAGAGAAATGTTGAAAAAGAAAACCAAACCTGGTGGCTTCACAATCCTGGAGTTCAAGCTATATTACAAAGTCTTAATGATCAAGACAGTATGGCAATGGCACAAAAGCAGATGCATAGATCAATGGAACAGAATAGAAAACACAGAAATGAACCCTCAACTCTATGATCAACTAATCTTTGACAAAGCAAGAATGAATATTTAATGAAAAAGGACAGTCTCATCAACAAATAGTGTTGGGAAAATTGGACAGCCACATGTAGAAGAATCAAACTAGACCATTTTCTTGCAGCATACATGAAGGTAAACTCAAAATGGCTGAAAGAACTAAATGTGAGACAGTAATCCATCAAAATTCTGGAGGAGAACATACCCAGCAATCTCTTTGACCTTGGCTACAGCGACTTCTTGCTAGATATATCTCCAAAGGCAAGGGAGACAAAAGCAGAAATGAACTATTGGGACTTCATCAAGATAAAAAGGTTCTTCACTGCAGGAAACAGTCAACAAAACTAAAATGCAACCTATGTAATGGGAGAAGATATTTACAAGTGTCTTATCAAATAAAGAGCTAATATTCAATGTTTATAAAGATCTTATCAAACTCAACACCCAGTAAACAAATAATCCAATCAAGAAATGGGCAGAAGACATGAACAGTCATTTCTCCACAGGAGGCATACAATGGCCAGCAGACCCATGAAAAATTACTTCACATCCCTTGTCATCAGGGAAATACAAATAAAAAACACAGTGAGATAACACTTACATTAGTCAGAATGGCTAAAATTGGTCAGGAAACAACAAATGTTGGCAAGGATATGGATAAAGGGGAACTCTCTTAGACTATTGGTGGGAATGCAAGCTGGTACAGCCACTCTGGAAAACAGTCTGGAGGCTCCTCAAAAAGTTGAAAATAGAGCTACCCTATGACCCAGCAATTGCACTACTGGGTATTTACCCCCAAAGATACAAATATAGTGATCCAAAAGGGCACATGCACCCCAATATTTATAGAGGCAATACCCACAATAGCCGAACTATGGGGAGTTGAGATGTCCATCAAGAGATGAATGAATAAAGAAGATATGGTATATATATATATATATATATATATATATATATATATATATATATACATATATATATATATATATATATACAATGGAATATTACTCAGACATCAGAAAGGATGAATACTAACCATTTACATTGAAATGGGTGGAACTAGAGGGTGTTATGCCAAGCAAAATAAATCAATCAGAGAAAGACAATTATATGATCTTGCTGATAAGTAGACTTCAAGAAACAAAGCAGAGAATCATGGGGGAAGGGAGGAAAAACTGAATGAGAAGTTATGAGAAAGGGAGAAAAACCATAACAGACTCTTAACTATAGGAGACAAAGTGAGGGTTACTGGATGGGAAGTGGGTGGGCAGTTGGGATAACTGGGTTATGGGCATTAAGGAGGAAATATGATGTGATGAGTACTGGGTGTTATATGCAACTGATTAATTATTGATCTCTACATCTGAAACTCATGATATACTATACGTTGGTTAATTGAATTTAAATTAAAAAATAAAAACAATAAAAACAAAAATGGATGAAAGACCTAAATATGTCAAAGAAAAACATCAAAATCCTAGAGGAATACACAGACGTTAACCTCTTCGACCTTGGCCATAGCAACTTCCTACCAGACACATTCCCAGAGGCAAGAGAAACACGAGCAAAAATGAACTACTGGGACTTCATCAAGATATAAAGCTTCTATACAGAGAAGAAAATAGTTCACAAAGCAAATCAGAGTACAGATGGGAGAAGATATTTGCAAATGACATATCTGGTCAGTATTCAAAATATATAAAGTACTTATCAAACTCAACATCCAAAAAATAAATAATCCAGTTAAAAATGGGCAGAAGGGACACCTGGGTGGCTCAGTTGGTTAAGCGGCTGCCTTCGGCTCGGGTCATGATCCCAGCGTCCGGCGATCGAGTCCCACATTGGGCTTCTTGCTTGGCGGGGAGTCTGCTTCTCCCTCTGCCTCTGTCTACCACTCTGTCTGCCTGAGCTCGCGCTTTCTCTCTCTCTAAAAAATAAATAAATAAAATATATTTTTTAAAAATGGGCAGAAGACATGAATAGACATTTTTCCAAAGAAGACATCCAGATGGCTAACAGACATATGAAGAGATGCTTAACATCATTTATCATCAGGAAAATACAAATCAAAAGCACAAAGAGATATCATCACACCTGTCAGAATGGCTAAAATTAACAATACAGGAAACAATAGATGTTGGCTAAGATGCGATGAAAACGGAATCCTCTTGCACTGTTGGTGGGAATGCAAATGCATGCAGCCACTGTGGAAAACAGTATGGAGGTTCCTCAAGATGTTAAAAATAGAGATACCCTACAACTCAGCAATTGCACTATTAGATATGTACCCAAAGGATACAAAAATACAGATTCCAAGTGGTACATGCACCATGATGTTTATAGCAGGGTTATAAACAAGAGCAAAACTATAGAAAGAACCCATGTGTCCATCGACTGATGAACAGATAAAGTAAATGTGATATATATCTATCTATATGTATATATATATATATATATATATATATATATATATATATATATGTGACTTCACTCATGGAATTTAAGGAAAAAACACAGGAACACAGGAACATAGGGAAAGGTAAGGAAAAATAAAATAAGATAAAAACAGAGATGGAGGCAAACCATAAGAGACTCTTATTGATAGAGAAAAAACTGAGGGTTGCTTGAGGAGAGGTGGGTGGGGAGATGGGCTAAGTGGATGATGGAAGTTAAGGAGGGCACTTATGATGAGCACTGGGTGTTATACATAAGTGATGAATCACTAAATTATACTCCTAAAAACAATACTACACTATATGTTAACTAATTTGAATTTGAATAAAAACTTGGATAATAAAAAGCTTAAAGAACAAATAGAAATGACTGAATAAGGACTGAACACTTAGCAATAAAAAGTATATATTTTTAAAAACTTGCATAACTTTCAGGTATAATTTAATTCTTACTTTCATACTTGAATTATCATATAGGTTGAATCAGATATTTCAAAGCCCTGTGGAAATTTATAGCTGGAAACATAGACAACTTTGAAGAAAATAGGACTGATTTTAGAAAGAGCTTTGTCTGGGATTTGTCTTGAAATAATCTGTTTGGGCAGGTGAGAGCAGGATCAGGGAAAGAGGATAATGACTAAGGGTATCTTTTAAACAAAAAAAGCCATGTGGTGGTAATTGTTGATGGGTAATGGATTATGCTCTGGTCTATAATTTTGTGTGTGTTTCACATTTTCCTAAATTAAATTCTCTTTTTTATTCAATAAAAAAACAAGATATACAGATGGCCAACATATACATGAAAAGATGTTCACTGTCACTTATAATCAGTGAAATGCAAATCAAAACCACAATGACATACCACCTAACACCTGTCAGAATGACTAAATTTAACAACACAAGAAACAAAAGGTGCTGATGAGGGTGTGGGGAAAAAAAGAACACTTGTGCACCATTGATGGGAAGGCAAACTGGTGTAACCACTGTGGAAAACACTAGGGATTTAAAATTTTAACTTTTAAAAACTTAAAAATAGAACTACTTATGATTCAGCAATCACACTACTGGGCATTTACCCAAATAGAAGAACACTAATTAAAAATACATGCACTCCTATGTGTATTGAAGCATTATTTGCAATAGACAAAATATGAAAAAAACCCAAGTGTCCATTGATTGATGGATAAAGAAGAGGTAGTATATATATACAATGTAATATTATTCATCCATAAAAAGAATGAAATCTTGGCATTTGCTAGAATATGGATGGAGCTAGAGAATGTAATGCTAAGCAAGTAAGTCAGTCAGAGAAAGAAAAATACCATATTATTTCACACATATGTGGAATTTAAAACATAAATGTGAAAAAAACAAGTAAAGAGGAAAAATAAGAGACAGAGAGATAGAGACAAATCAGGAAACTGTCTCTTAATTATAGAGAAGAAATTGATACCAGAGGTGATGTGGGTGGGGGATGGGTGAAATAGGTGACGGTGCTTAAGGAGTGCACATGCTGTAATGATCACAGGATGAGGTATGGAAGTGTTGAATTAGTTTATTGTACTCCTGAAACTAATATAACACTTCATGCTAACTCACCAGTATTAAAATAAAAACTTAAAATTAATAAAATAAAATAAGAAAAAAACTCCAACCCAGGAAATAGATATTTTCATGCTGATTTGTAAGACCAA
>ML099916.1:15173-29701 GCA_003697995.1 Taxidea taxus jeffersonii | reverse complement strand
GAGGAAGAAAGAGGAATTCAGAAAAAGTCTTATTGATATCTCAGTGCTGTGACTGATGGGAATCATGCCCATGCTTATAATAGTGATGTCATGAACAGAAATCACTCAGGAGTTTAGGACCTACTTCTGCTAGGTGGTTTCTGAATATCCAAAAAGAGGAGCAGATGGTCTCTGCCAACTATAGAAAGTTTCTGTACCTGCTATCTCTTCTCCCATCCTGCAGAATATTAAGGAAACAATGTGGAAACAGGCTTAATGACATGATAGTCTCAACTGGTAAGTTTGCCTGCAGTCAACTATGACTTCCTTGGAAAGGAAAAGGAGAAGCCAGGTCTAGCAGTATAAAATTACTGGATGAGAGGATGATCTGTGCTGTGAACAGATGTCTCAGCATACTAAGACACACCAACATTAATTCAGAAAACCAACATACCACCTCACAAGTTAAACTCTAAATTAAGAGGAATTTTGTCCTTGAAAGGTGACTAAAGAGAAGTGAATAAGACATGTATGTATGACATTTGTAAATTGTCAAAGAGAAAAGTACCTCCAGAGCCATCAGTGTGAGTAATGTAAATAGGACTTGTAAGCAGTGCATTTTAATATAAACACATAGTTTTTTCTTGTGTTAGAAAAATGAAATCACTGGGAGAGATTTGAGCACAAAAAGAACATTTTGGACTTTAAAATGTTTGTGGCACCTCAAGGAAAGGAATTAACTTTAAGAAGTGAATAATATGGAAATTCTCTGCTATTGCTTAGGCTTTGTTTGAAAGTAGATTTGGGTTTCTGTTTACACTAATATAGATCAGGCCTTGATGACCACAATGACCAAAGGGTGTCCTTCCTTCCACTGTGGCCCCCATCCTAGCTCCCTATGACCTGAAATTTTCTGAAATGGTACAAATCTAACCATCTCACTTTTAGTACATCATTCTGATGTGCCATATCATTTCACAGACATTAGCAAATTAAATAACATAATTTTTGCTCTGCTCATTCTAAAGCAAATCTACTACTCTATATTAAAAAAATAATATGACTAGGGGCACCTGGGTGGCTCAGTTGGTTAAGCAACTGCCTTCAGCTCAGGTCATGATCCCAGAGTCCCGGAATCGAGTCCCATATCAGGCTCCCAGCTCCACGGGGAGTCTGCTTCTCCCTCTGACCTTCTCCCCTCTCATGCTCTCTCTCACTCTCTCTCTGAAATAAATAAATAAAATCTTTAAAAAAATGACTACATAGTAAGCAGAACCTATGTTTTAAACTTTATTTCTAGTAAGGCAACATTCTCCAAATCATGTCCCATGGAACACTAGTGTCAAGCAAGATATTACCTCACCATACACTTAGAAATATTCACAGTCAAATGATCAAATAAATCAAAGTCAATTATCAAATAAGTTTGGAAAAGAAGCCATAACCTATCCTTATGAGAGTCAAAACTTATTATCATATGAAATACTGTGATAAGTTATGCAGTAAAGAACATAGGCCTTCTTGCTCTATTGTCCCATTTATATTCACTTTTCTAGGTTTGCTACTAGGCATTCAGGTGGTATTGGTGTTCAGACATTCAGATGGCTTGGTATTCATCTACTGGCACAGCATATCATAAGAAATGCTTCTAGCTCCTTCTCCAGGCCTATGGAGCTCATCTGAGCCTTCCTTAGCTCTTACACCAGGAAAGAAAGCTCAGAGTAGTGATCACTAATTTACACAGAATCCCCTGATGCCCAGCATCTTATACCCACATGACAGTTAGATGCAGTCGTTTGTAAAGTCTGTAGACAGAAAATAGATTGTTTGTCTGTGAAAGGAAAACTCATAGGAGAGTGTTAAAGAAGTAAATTATTTAATTTATATTAGAAAACCTATACAAAATTTAAGTTTGAGGATTATGGGTCAGGAGATGGGTTTTCCAGTCCAAGCACCTATTATTTTGTTTCCTATGATAAAACCAAACCAATGTTAGAACTTTCAGTTATAAAAAGAAAAACAAACTAAACTTCTAGCTTCTAATTAGAGCTAAGTATATATACTTTGGGATACTAAATGGAAAACATTGCCAAGTGAGCCAATTAGCCCTTCACCATTTATTAAAAATAAACAGCCATATCAGAAATAGATGAATAAAAAGCAGTATCATACTTGCTCCTGTCTTTACTCCAGTCTTTTCCAAATTTGACTCTTGAACATTTGGCTCTGCAATCCTGACACTGAATCTACCTTTGAACTTGGTATTTGTTTGTGCTTTTTTTAAGGTGTAAACTCTAACTTATCCTCCATAGATTCTTTCTTGGCCCTCCAACCTTGTTCTTTTCAACTCATTTTCTCTTAGGCAGGAAATACCCTACTTCAGCTCAAAACACACAGCCACACACAATACACAAACCTCACCATTCCCTGTTACTCACTATCTGGGCCATCCTTCCCATACCTACCTCCCATAACAAACTTCAAGGTAAAAACAGAAGGAGGATGATCGATACTGTTATTCCATACTACTGTCATTTTAGTAACAGCCCATCTATAATCACCGGGTAAAATTTAGAGAGGAAGTCCTGCAAACCACTTTGAGAATTAAATCAGCAAAAGCAAAGAGTTAACAATTTAGGGTGTCAAGCTTTAAACCGATGGTTCCCAATCTGAGTACAATAGATACTAATTAGTTCTTACAAAGAGCTTGTCAATTCATGTGTACACTAATCTGCTAACTGAATAATATGTGCTATTATTTTTTATTACATACAGAAGTTTCATCATTATTAATAAAAAGCAAATTAATTATAATAATAACTAATAGAAGCCATGTGGCATTATAAGAGAAAAATAGAAAATGATAGCTATTTTTCTAGGAGGCAAAGTTGAAGTGGGGTAGTCCTAGGAACTATTTTGATACATAGAAGAAATTTTTACTATTAAAACTTTGGGAACCACTGCTCTTAATCCATTGAGATAATGGCAAAGGTCAACTATTTAACAAATGCATTATCTGATAGACTTATAGACAATATATTATGCAAAATATCAAAAATTGTACTTTACTCTTAATATAACAAAAAAGATGAGAAATGAAATGTAGTTTTGTTTTAAAGAAACTAAGGACATATGGTCCCTATGTAACATATGGTAAAAATTATTTAAAACTGTTCTATGATTTCCTAACCAAAAATTATTTCAAAAAACAAATTTATTCAAGTTGGTTTGAAAGCCCAAATACTAAGTTTGCAATTTAGACAAGCAAAATCAATATATTCTCTAATTAATGTCTTCCACATATTTACCCCCATAAACATGTATATGTAACTACTCAATATCTACTGTTAGTTTTTGAGAATTCCACTATATTTTCTGGTTGAATTTCCTTAATCTAGTCTCGTGATTTATTATACATTTCTTAACATGAGGCCAACCACAATTGCAGTGATGGTCTCTTATACATAAACTTACAAATCTCTGATTCTAGGTTTGCTTTGAACCCTGTCCTTTCTTTAATAAGTCTGGCTTCTTTTAATGAAAAACTAAAAGGAAAAGGAAAAAAAAAAACACCATGAATCTACAAGGTGAATAAACAAGGAAGTTAAAAAAAAAAAAAAAACGTGAGAAAATGCGAAAGAACAGAGAAACTGAAGGAGAATAAATTACAGTAAACGGAAGATATTTACACTTTACATTCACACACTTGTAATTCAATAATGATAAGGGAAGGGACGCCAAAATATGAAAGGACCTTGTATATGAGTAAAGATTTTGAAAGTATGTATATAAAATATGTACATAATATGGTTACCATTGTAATTCATATTATGCATGAAGGTTAAACAGTGGAGCATAGCTTTTTAGAACTTACACTTATTTTACTTGAAAACAAATCTCTAAATATATTGCATTACAACACACTTTAGACTCACATGAAAATCCTACCTCCATAAAAAAGCAATATATGACAGGTCCTCCGCTAGAAAGCAGTCCACTTATTTTTCTCCTAGCTGAGTTTTGTTCCTTCCTGCTAAACCTTTGTTGTTAAAGAGAATTTAGGCCAAAAATATACTTTATAAAGAAAGGAATCAAACTGGTTTTGTAAGCTATAAAGGTTAAAATACTTTTATGAAACACTTTCCCTGGAAGTTTCATAAGCAACACTTTCCTTCAAAATGTTATGGTAGCTGGTACAACATGCAACCATATGCTTTCTTATGTCTTCTAAATAAAAATGACTAATTTGACTTATTAGCACTGGTTCTCTGGAGACATAGATAGGAGTGTTCCTGTAGATTTACCTGGTTATTGTTACATTTTAACAATGTCTGCTTTTACACCAGAAACAATTATGCTAGCTGTCTGTCTGAAAATATTTGTGAAGAAAATTACAAATTATACCTTCATATATTTCAGGTATATTTTGAAATCAAACATTTTGGATGACTCAGATCACAAAACTCTTCAGTTACATGGTATTACCTACTAGAGAGAGGAGATGACATCCACATAGTGAATTTCAATCATCAAGTGTTAGAGCTATAAGGACCCTCAGAGACCTCTATTGTCCAAAACTTCCACTATAAAGCTAGAATCCTGAGGCCCAAAGAGGTAAAACAACTTGATTGTGATCACAATACTATCTTCCAACAGAGACAAAACCATAAGCCAAGTTTTCTGACATGTCCAGGATTATTTGAATTAACCCTACCTTCCTGTTCTAAGACTCTCTTCTCTAGAAAACCCAACTATGGAACAATATCTGATGACATCCAGAAGTTTAAATTGAGATTAAAGAGCACCTTGGTAGCTCAGTCAATTAAGTGTCTGCCTTCAGGTTTGGTCACGATCCTAGGGTCCTGGAAATGAATCTCACACTGGGCTCCTTGCTCAACAGGGAGTCTGCTCCTCCCTCTCCCTCTGCCCTTCCCTTGGCTTGCACTCTCTCTCTCTCTCTCTCTCTCAAATAAAGAAATAAAATATTTTTAAAAAGAAAACCAAGTTTAAAGATTCATTAAGAAACTCAGGATTCCATCTCATATAACACTGGTTGTTGAGAGAAGACTCTAACCACTTCCATTAAGGGTAACTGCTCACTAGATAGTCTAAGCAAGCAGTAGGCTGCAAAGTAGGCCCTGTCCATCATGAAAGTCTGGTGTTAATTCAAGAACACACTTGTAGTTGAACAAGTTGGAATTACTAGTTGTTGCAGTGAGGGAGAACATACATCAAAGGGAACATCTCAGAAATAGGGTGTTGGAAAAAACATATTACAGGATTTGGGATTAGGTTGCATAATTTGGAGGAAGGTCTAAAGAAGCAGTGATTCCCTCTAGATTGAGAGCTATCAGAAAGCTAGGGCAGTTCTATGATTGGGTATCTCAGTGAATCTTATCTAAGGCTAGATGAGGTTAAAGCTATAATTGGTAAAAGTAAAAGTAAAAATCATTCATTTTAGCTGAGAGGGAGGCTTATGATGTTCTATACAGTTGAGTTACAGTGACTTTGTTTTGGTCTTTCTCCATTATAGCCTCAAAGTGATCTTGTGTGGTATTGATATTCTGTGATCTTCTCACAAAAGAGAAAAAGGCCTAGTCTTTAGTGATAGTCCATTTTGAAGTAGCATGTATAAGACCCAGTTGTGAGCATCAGACCAGTTCCTGTATATCAGTGTTACATTGTTTTTCTTCCCCACTGTGGATTCAGTGGATGGGGTGAATTAAAAAATCAAACAATCCGATCAAAGCAGCACAAAATAGTATTTACTACCTACTAGTGCCATAGTAACTGTAAATTAAAAAACAAGATGAATTTGACACTTGAAAGAATTAGGTTTGAGTCCTGGCACTCCTTCTCGATACCTATGTGACTTGATAGATATGTAACTCTGACACAATGCCACAAGGATTGAATAAGATAATGTAATCTGTATCCAAAGACTCACAATTGGGCTATCCCAAACTTATATCTCTTTCCAAATTTGTCAGTCCTAAGGAATATTTCTCTTTTCAAGGCTCCTTGGCTATAAGCAGACAACATTTACCATCACAAATACTTCCTGGGCCCTGATCACTTTTTATGCCCCATCTTGACTTATACACTATAGAGTAGTTTAAATAACCCTTTAAGCCATGTTGAAACTTTACTTTTTACTTCAGGTTCACACTGAAAGAATCCTGACTATCAAAAATTAAAGGAATCCTAGAAATTAAATGAATTTTAATCTCATTAACAGATGAAATAATTGAAAATTATCATTAAAGTCACACTTTGAAATGCTTATGACCTATAATGCTCTTTTGAAGAGATGTAAGTTATTTCTCTGGCCTGAAAGAATTAGAAAAAGAAATAAAGATCACTTAAGTGGGTAACATAGAAACAGTATGTTTCAAGTTCTAGGAATTCTAAAATCTCTTTTACAGAAGGTTATGAAGAAACCTCCATAGGTTTCTTAGGCAAGAAAACAGGAAGAAAATGGCATTTCTGGGAACACTTACTTGAAACAAAGGAATAGTTATTCACTTCTCCAATTACTTTAGTCATTTGGCTACCTTGAGACTCAGGGGATATTGGAAAGTCTCATAAATATGTCTTGGCATTTTCACTTATCAGAGTCTTGTTTACCTTTCTAATATGATTACAAGGTTCCTAATAAGTAACATAATAAGTAACATTGGAGGTTCTTCTGAAGTTGCTTAACTATATTAGCATCCTCAAACCTCAGTTATCTATCTACACATTTGAAGGCACTGCACACTTACATAACACAAAATGCCAATCTTCTCTAGGAGTTTGTTAACATTACAACTCTAAGTTCCTGAGATAGACACATCAGTATAAGAGAAGCATGGACCTAGAACAGAGTTTTAGAGAAATTCTATAAAACAATAGAATTGGGAGTTGCTTTGTAAGGACCATCCTGGCTCTCACATTGTTCGACTCAATAACTACTTCAGTGACATCTAAGGCAGAAGAAACAAATGTCACAATAAATATAATATTAAGAGCCTCATTAGTTCAGTTGGCTAGAACCTAGTGGTGATGACACTCTAGAGTACAGGGCCATGGATATGACTACTTCCTGAGGTAGTTGGCTTAGACATACCTGTTCCATGACTCTGCCTAGCCCTCTCACAAATCCTTCCTATTGGTCATGGGGGAGATAGTATGGATGATTCAGTAAAATAAATTCCCACTGTCAGAAATAAGGTAAAAATCCAAGTTATTCAGTTCATTATCAAGAACTTTACTAAAGAACTATCTTCAGTTGAAAGAAATAAGACAAAATACAATTCTTGCCTAATGCATCTCTGTGCCCATGACATGTTAAATTCACATAACCAAGAGACACACATGGCTGTGGAGGCCTAGATACTTCTGCTCTTATCAATTGCATTATATGTTCACCAAAAGCCATTTGTAATTATTAACAAACTTGCTGATTACAACTCTCCTTTGTATGTTACATAAAGTGATGATGATGAAGTATGAATGCAAAAAGAAAAATAATAGATTCATTTCCAAGAAAATTAAATTGCAATTCAATTAAAACAAGTTAATAAAACTAAGATGTAAAATTAGATGTGGATGAAACAACCATGAAAGATTGGTTGTGAAGAGGTGTCATAAACATCTAAAGGACTCCACACTTAAATTTCATAACAAGTGGTTTTTTAAAAAGATTTTATTGGGAGGAGTCAAGATAGCGGAGAAGTAGCAGGCTGAGACGACATCAGGCAGCAGGAGATCAGCTAAATAGCTTATCAAACCATTCCGAACACCTGCAAATCCAACAGGAGATCAAAGAGAAGAAGAGCAACAATTCTGGAAAGAGAAAATTGACCACTTTCTGAAAGGTAGGACCAGCGGAGAAGTGAATACAAAGGAACGGGAAGATAGACCATGGGGGGGGGGTGGCTCCCAGCAAGCGGCGGAGCAATGGAGGACAAAATCAGGACTTTTAAAAGTCTGCTCCATGGAGGGACATGGCTCCAGAGGCTAAATCAGAGTGAAGACGAAGCGGGAACAGCGTGGCCTCAGGTCCTGCAGGATCACAGAAGGATTGGGGGTGTCTGAGTGCTGCAGAGCTCACAGGTATTAGAGCGGGGAAGCCGGCTATGGAGACAGAGCCGATGAGTGAGCTCTCAACTCGGGGTTACCTTGAACTGTAATCCGTGACACAGACCAGTGCTCTGTGCATGGGGTCCCCACAAAACAAGGGAGACTTCAACCTGGAAGAGCTCAGGGATCTGTGGGGTTCAGAGACTCCAGGTGGAGCTCTGTGCCAGAGACAGAGATGCTTGGTCACAGGCTGGGTGAGTTTGG
This sequence comes from Taxidea taxus jeffersonii, assembly GCA_003697995.1. NCBI lineage: Eukaryota > Metazoa > Chordata > Mammalia > Carnivora > Mustelidae > Taxidea > Taxidea taxus. The sequence goes on along the minus strand of ML099916.1, from coordinate 21,394 downwards.
AATGCAGCCGGAGGCCAGTGAGACGGGAGTGATTAAGCGCTTTTCTCTGAAGGCGCACTAAAGAGTGGGGCCCCGAGCTCTCTGCTCCTATGGGCCAGAGATTGTGAGGCCGCCATTTTCATTCCCATCCTCCAGAACTCTACGGAAAGCATTCAGGGAACAAAAGCTCCCAAAAGCGAACCCGAGTGAATTACGTAGCCAGGCCCCTGCTAAGGGCAGTGCAATTCCACCTGGGGCAGAGACACTTGAAAATCACTACAACAGGCCCCTCCCCCATGAGATCAACAAGAAATCCAGCCAAGACCAAGATCATTTACCAAGGAGAACAGTGGAATTCCAGAGGAAGAGAAAGCAAAGCATGGAATTCATGGCTTTCCCCCATGAATCTTTAGACTTGCAAAGTTAATTTTTTTTTTTTAATTTTTGTTCCTCTTCTGCTAATTGTTTTAACTTTTACCCTTTCCTCTTTTAATGTTTTTTAACTAGTTTAACTTAATAACTTTCTTAAAAAAATCTTTTTTGAACCTTTATTATAATAGCCATATTTTATACTTCATTGTATCTAACTTTATTCTTTGTATACACATAGGGGTTTTTCTTCTAAAAATTTGGGGTACAACTTCTTCTAATAGATCAAAATACACTCTAAATCTAGCACCAGGCTTGATCTAGTCTCCAGCCCAAGCAAGCTCTTTCCACATTCTTTCTTTTTTTATTCTCCCAACCAACTTACATTATCAACTCCTTTGTTAGAAATTAAATTTTTTTCATCTTTATAGTCATATTCCATCCCTTCATTGTGTTTACCCTTATATATGTTTTTCATTCTTTAAAATGTTGGGAGGTAGTTTCTTCTAAGAGACCAAAATACTCCCAAAATTAAGTGGGTGACCCTGTTCTAGTCACCAGTCTAATATATATATATATTTTCTTTATTTGTGTTCTTTTTTTTCTCCTTTCTGAAATTCTTTTTAACCCCTTTATCCCCCACCCCACAATTTGGGGTCTCTTCTGATTAGGTTAAAGCACATTTTCCTGGGATCTTTGCCACCCTTTTAGTATTTCATTTGTTCCTTCATATATTCTTATCTGGACAAAATGACAAGGTGGATAAACTCACAACAACAACAAAAAAGAACAGGAGGCAGTACCAAAGGCTAGAGACCTAATCAATACAGACATAGGTAATATGTCAGATCTAGAGTTCAGGATGATGATTCTCAAGGTTCTAGCCGGGCTCAAGAAAGGCATGGAGGATATTAGAGAAACCCTGTCTGGAGAAATAAAAGCTCTTTCTGGAGAAATAAAAGAACTAAAATCTAACCAAGTTGAAAATAAAAAAGCTATTAATGAGGTGCAATAAAAAATGGAGGCTCTTACTGCTAGGATAAATGAGGCAGAAGAAAGAATTAGTGATATAGAAGACAAAATGACAGAGAATAAAGAAGCTGAGCAAAAGAAAGACAAGCAACTACTGTACCAGGAGGGGAGAATTCGAGAGTTAAAAATTCGAGATATAAGAGATAAGAATTTGAGAGATAAGATGAAACAACATTAGAATAATTGGGATTCTAGAAGAAGAAGAAAGATATAGGGGAGCAGAAGGTATATTGGAGAGAATAATTGTAGAGAATTTCCCTAACAGGGCAAAGGGAACAAGCATCAAAATCCAGGAGGTGCAGAGAATTCCCCTCAAAATCAATAGGAATCAGTCCACACCCCATCATCTAATAGTAAAATTTACAAGTCTTAGCGACAAAGAGAAAATCCTGAAAGCAGCACGGGACAAGAAGTCTGTAACATACAATGGTAAAAATATTAGATTGGCAGCAGACTTATCCACAGAGACCAGGCAGGCCAGAAAGAACTGGCATGATATATTCAGAGCACTAAACGAGAAAGACATGCACCCACGAATACTTTATCCAGCTAGGTTATCATTGAAAATAGAAGGAGAGATAAAAAGCTTCCAGGACAAACAAAAACTGAAAGAGTTTGTAAACACCAAACCAGCTCTACAGGAAATACTGAAAGGGGTCCTCTAAGCAAAGAGAGACCCTAAAAGTATTACCAGAAAGGAACAGAGACATTATACAGTAACAATCACCTTACAGGCAATACAATGGCACTAAATTCATATCTCTCAATAGTTACCCTGAATGTAAATGGGCTAAATGCCCCAATCAAAAGGCACAGGGCTTCAGAATGGATAAAAAAACAAAACCCATCAATATTCTGCCTACAAAAAACTGATTTTAGACCCAAAGACACCTCCAGATTGAAAGCGAGGGGGTGGAAAACAATTTACCATGCTAATGGTAATCAGAAGAAAGCTGGGGTGACAATCCTTATATCAGATCAATTGGATTTTAAGCCAAAGACTATAATAAGAGATGAGAAAGGACACTATATCATACTCAAGGGGTCTGTCCAACAAGAAGATCTAACAATTTTAAATACCTATGCCCCTAACATGGGAGCAGCCAACTATATAAACCAATTAATAACAAAATCAAAGAACACATTGACAATAACACAATAATAGTAGAGGACTTTACCACTCCCCTCACTGAAATGGACAGATCATCCAAGCAAAAGATCAACAAGGAAATAAAGGTCTTAAATGACACACTGGACCAGATGGACATCACAGATATATTCAGAACATTCTACCCCAAAGCAACAGAATACACATTCTTCTCTAGTGCCCATGGAACATTCTCCAGAATAGATCACATCCTGGGTCATAAATCAGGTCTCAACCAGTATCAAAAGGTTGGGATCATTCCCTGCATATTTTCAGACCACAATGCTCTGAAGCTAGAATTCAATCACAAGAGGAAGTTTGGAAAGAACCCAAATACATGGAGACTAAACAGCATCCTTCTAAGGAATGAATGTGTCAATCAGGAAATTAAAGAAGAATTGAAAAAATTCATGGAAACAAATGATAATGAAAACACAACAGTCCAAAATCTGTAGGACACAGCAAAGGCAGTCCTGAGACGAAAATATATAGTGATGGGACCCCTGGGTGGTTCAGTGGGTTAAGCCTCTGCCTTTGGCTCAAGTTATGACCTCAGAGTTCTGGGATCAAGTCCCAAATCAGACTCTCTGCTTGGTGGGGAGCCTGCTTCCTCCTATCTCTCTGCCTGCCTCTCTGCCTACTTCTGATTTCTCTCTGTAAAATGAATAAATAATCTTAAAAAAATGAAAATATGTAGCGATACAAGCCTTTCTCAAGAAACAAGAAAGGTCTCGAATACACAACCTAACTCTAAACCTAAAGGAGCTCGAGAAAGAACAACAAAAAAAGCCTAAACACAGCAGAAATCAATGAAATACAAACCAAAAAACAAAACAATAGAACAAATCAACGAAACTATGAGCTGGTTCTTTAAAATAATTAATAAGATGGATAAACCGCTGGCCAGACTTATCAAAATGAAAAGAGAAAGGACCCAAATGAATAAAATCATGAATGAAAGAAGAGAGATCACAACCAACACCAAAGAAATACAAACAATCATAAACATATTATGAGCAACTCTATGCCAACAAATTTGACAACACATAAACAGCCAAAACTGAACCAGGAAGAAATAGAAAAACTTAATAGACCCATAACCAGTAAGGAGATTGAAACAATCATCAAAAATCTACAAACAAACAAAAGCCCAGGGTCAGATGGCTTCCCAGGGGAATTCTACCAAACATTTAAAGAATTAATTCTTATTCTCCTGAAACTGTTCCAAAAAATATAAACGGAAGGAAAACTTCCAAATCCATTTTATGAGGCCAGCATCACCTTGATCCCCAAACCAGACAAGGATCCCATCAGAAAAGAGAATTACAGACCAATATCCTTGATGAACACAGATGCGAAAATTCTCACCAAAATACAAGCCAATAGGATTCAACAGTAATTAAAATGATTATTCACCACGACCAAGTGGGATTTATGCCAGGGCAGCAAGGTTGGTTCAACATCCGCAAATCAATCAATGTGATACAATACATTAACAAAAGAAAGAACAAGAACCATATGATACTCTCAATAGATGCTGAAAAAGCATTTGACACAGTACAGCATCCCTTCCTGATCAAAACTCTTCAAAGTGTAGGGATAGAGGGCACATACCTCAATATTATCAAAGCCATTTATGAAAAACCCATGGCAAGTATCATTCTCAATGGAGAAAAACTGAGAGCTTTTCCGTTAAGGTCAGGAACACAGCAGGGATGTCCGTTATCACCATTGCTATTCAACATAGTACTAGAAGTCCTAGCCTCAGCAATCAGAAAACAAAAAGAAATTAAAGGCATCCAAATTGGCAAAGAAGTCAAACTATCACTCTTTGCAGATGATAGGATACTATACGTGGAAAACCCAAAAGACTCCACTCCGAAACTGCTAGAGCTTGTACAGGAATTCAGTATAGTGTCAGGATATAAAATCAATGCACAGAAATCAATTGCATTTCTTTACACCAACAACAAGACAGAAGAAAGAGAAACTAAGGAGTCAATCCCATCTATAATTGCACCCAAAACCATAAGATACCTAGGAATAAACCTAACCAAAGAGGCAAAGAATCTATACTCAGAAAACTATAAAGTACTCATGAAGGAAATCGAGGAAGACACAAAGAAATGGAAAAATGTTCCATGCTCATGGATTGGAAGAATAAATATTGTGAAAATGTCTATGCTACCTAAAGCTATCTACACATTTAATGCAATGCCTATCAAAATCCCATCCAATTTTTTCAAAGAAATGAAACAAATAATCCTAAAATTTATAAGGAACCAGAAAAGACCTTGAATAGCCAGAGGAATGTTGAAAAAGAAAGCCAAAGTTGGTGGCATCACAATTCCAGACTTCAAGCTCTATTACAAAGCTGTCATCATCAAGGCAGTATGGTACTGGCACAAAAACAGACACATAGATCAATGGAGCAGACTAGAGAGCCCAGGGATAGATCCTCAACTCTATGGTCAACTAATCTTCGACAAAGCATGAAAGAATGTCCAATGGAAAAGTGACAGTCTATTCAACAAATGGTGTTGGGAAAATTGAACAGCCACATGCAGAAGAATGAAACTGGATCATTTCCTTACACCACACACGGAAATAGACTCAAAATGGATGAAGGACCTCAACGTGAGAAAGGAATCCATCAAAATCCTTGAGGAGAACACAGGCAGCAACCTCTTCGACCTCAGGGGCAGCAACTTCTTCCTAGGAACAATGCCAAAGGCAAGGGAAGCAAGGGCAAAGATGAACTATTGGGACTTCATCAAGTTCAAAAGCTTTTGCAGAGCAAAGGAAACAGTTAACAAAACCAAAAGACAACTGATAGAATGGGAGAAGATATTTGCAAACAACATGTCAGATAAAGAGCTAGTATCCAAAATCTATAAAGAGCTTAGCAAACTCAACACCCAAAGAACAAATAACCCAATCAAGAAATGGGCAGAGGACATGAACAGACATTTCTGCAAAGAAGACATCCAGATGACCAACAGACACATGAAAAAGTGCTCCACATCACTGGGCATCAGGGAAATACAAATCAAAACCATAATGACATACCACCTCACACCAGACAGAATGGCTAAAATTAACAAGTCAGGAAATGACAGATGCTGGTGAGGATGTGGAGAAAGGGGAACCCTTCTACACTGTTGGTGGGAATGCAAGTTGGTGCAACCACTCTGGAAAAAAGCATGGAGTTTCCTCAAAAAGTTGAAAATAGAGCTACCCTATGACCCAGCAATTGAACTACTGTGTATTTACCTTAAAGATACAAACGTAGTGATCCGAAGGGGCACGGTACCCAAATGTTTATAGCAGCAATGTCCACAATAGCCAAGTTATGGAAAGAACCTAGATGCCCATCGACAGATGAATGGATAAAGAAGATGTGGTATATATATATACACAATGGAATACTATGCAGCCATCAAAACAAATGAAATCTTGCCATTTGCAACGACATGGATGGAACTAGAGGGTATTATACTTATTGAAATAAGTCAATCGGAGAAAGACAACTAACATATGATCAGTCTGATATGAGGAAGTGGAGATGCAATGTGGGTGGGGGTTAAGGTGGTAGGAAAAGAATAAATGAAACAACATGGGATCGGGAGGGAGACAAATGAAAGGAGGCTCTTAATGTCATAAAACAAACTGAGAGGGGTGGGCAGGAGGGGGG
>ML099916.1:0-15073 GCA_003697995.1 Taxidea taxus jeffersonii | reverse complement strand
AGAGAGCATGAACAGGGCAAAGGCAGAGGGACAAGCAGACTACCAGCTGAGCAGGGAGCCTAATGCAGGGCTTCATCCCAGAACCCTGAGATCATGACCTGAGCCAAAGGCCGACCTATAACTGACTGAACCACCCAGGTGCTGCAATAACAAATATTTTTAAATTGACTTCTTAATTTCAAAGCAACCCAAACTTAAATCATAGAGAATGCACTATGTTGTGGTTTCAGAAAAATACAATACCAGTTATGTCCTGCAGCCAGCTTGTGCTAGCTGACAAGGGCCAATTATCAAGCTTTCAGGAACCTGGTGAGCCTATTGTTAAACACTGCCATTTTAATAATGAAATGACACAAACTTAGAATAAAATAAGTTCTCTTTTAAAACAAACTTATTGAGCACTAACAACTCATTACTTCCTGAATATCTTACATTTTATAGTTATCTGTAACGCTGAGGAGTGGAAATATAGTATAATGGTGTGCTGCTACACATTTCTTTCCCATTCCATATTCAGTACCATGTTAGTAACTTAAAAGTGGCCATGGTGGGAATATTTACACAACAAAAATTATCAAACACAACAACCAGGGCTATTTTTTTTCCCAGAGACTTGGTTGCTAAAAATTTGTCAACATACCACTAAACAAAGCAAAATCAAATAAATATGACCATATACAAAGAAAAATCTTTGACTGTAAAACAGAAGGCTGCAAATGAACACACATATTTATGCTTTAAGTTAAAAATGCTATGATATCCAGATAACGAACAGACACATGAAAAAGTGCTCCACATCACTGGGCATCAGGGAAATACAAATCAAAACCATAATGACATACCACCTCACACCAGTCAGAATGGCTAAAATTAACAAGTCAGGAAAAGACAGATGCTGGCGAGGATGTGGAGAAAGGGGAACCCTCCTACACTGTTGGTGGGAATGCAAGCTGGTGCAGCCACTCTGGAAAACAGCATGGAGGTTCCTCAAAAAGGTGAAATTAGAGCTACCCTACAACCCAGCAATTGCACTACTGAGTGTTTACCCTAAAGATACAAATGTAGTGATCTGAAGGGGCACATGCACCCACATGTTTATAGCAGCAATGTCCACAATAGCCAAACCATGGAAAGAACCTAGATACCCATCGACAGATGAATGGATAAAGAAGATGTGGTGTATATATACAATGGAATACTATGCAGCCATCAAAAGAAATGAAATCTTGCCATTTGCAACAATGTGGATGGAACTAGAGGGTATTATGCTGAGCTGAATAAGTCCATCAGAGAAAGACCATTATCATATGATCTCCTTGATATGAGAAAGTTGAGAGGCAAGCTGGGGGGTTTGGCAGGGTAGGAAAGGAATAAATGAAACAAGATAGGATCAGGAGGGAGACAAACCATAAGAGACTCTTAATCTCACAAAACAAACTGAGGGTTCCTGGGGGGAGGGAGGTAAGGAGAGGCTGGTGGGGTTATGGACATTGGGAAATGTATATGCTATGATGTGTGCTGTGAAGTGTAAACCTGGCGATTCACAGACCTGTATCCCTGGGGCTAATAATACATTGTATGTTAATATTTTAAAAAAATGCTATGGTATGCACGTGTATATGTGTGTATATATATTATCCTCTATTATGCTAAATAAAATAAGTCAGTCAGAAAAAGAAAAATACCATATGATTTCACTTATATGTGGAATTTAGGAAACAAAACAAATGAGCAAAGGGGGGGGGGAGAGAGAGGGAAACAAAGAAACAGACTCTTAACTATAAATAACAAACTTGATGGTTACCAGAGTGGAGGTGTGGGTGAGGAGATGGGTTAAATAGGTGATAGGGATTAAGGAGTGCACTTGTGATGAGCACTGGATGATGTATGAAAATGCTGAATCACTATATTGTACACCTGAAACTAATATTACACTGTATGTTAACTGACTGGAATATAAATAAACACTTAAAAATAATATTTTTTCAATTAATCTACAACTGTTCATCCTAATTCAAACTAAGGCTAATACCAGAGAGAGTAAAAAAATAATGCAAATTTTTATAACTGTGTGGAAAGTAGTTTTGGAACATTTACTGAAAGACTTGAAAATTCATATATCTTCACTGAGAAACTTCACTTGTTATTTTATCTTAAGAAAATCATAAATGATATAGTCAAATATGCACCAAAATGTTTATCATATTGTTTAAAACAATGATATACAAAATATAGAAATAAGCAACCTGAATATTAAGCAGTAGGGAAATGATTAAGTGAATCATAACATATCTGTATAATAAAATACAATATGAAAAATAAAATCAGGTTTTCAAAGAGTGTTTAATGAGTAAGAAGAAATCCACCAAATATTAATAGTAGTTATCACTGGGTGGTGGAACTTAAATCGATTCAATGTTTTATACAAGTAATACACATGCATTATTGAAATGTTAGAAAATAGAGATAAATAAAAATAAAATAATGATCATCCATAAATCCACAAAACAAAAATAACGATTTTAAGTCTTTTGTTTTTTTTCTTGCAGATTTTTTTTACCTATATGCACACATACACACAAGCACATGCACATTTTAAACCCAAAATGGTATTATGAGTGCACATTATTTGTAACTATTCCTTTCTTAGTGAATCTTAAGACACTTCTGGATAACTTTTACCTCATTTTCTTATTTACAATTTTCTGTATTTTCCAATTTAATAAATAATGAGCAGAAAATGCCTTATCTCCAGAGACAATCCCCCAATGAACTATGCCTATGAATCCCGGCTGACCTGGTGATTGTCTTTAACTAAAGAATGAGCTGGTAGTGACAGTGTGTGAGTAAATAGAATGAGGCTTAAATTAAGAAGGCCCAGAAGCTTCCACTTCTGTGTTTTGGGGATTCCCAAGCCACTATCTAAGAAGTCAAGCTACCCTCATGGAGAAAGTAAATATGGAGAATTCTTATGGAGAGAGAGAAACCTGAGATTACATGGAGAGAAGAGGCTGAGCTTTGCCAGTGTCCTAACTGAGACCAGCCCTCCAACTGTACTCACCAAAGCATGTGAGTAAAACCATCCTGGATTCCCTAGCCCAATCCATCCCTGAGATGACTGTAGTCCTAGTATATGGAATAGAAGAACCATTCATTTGATGCCAAGTCATCCATAAAAGGATGATAAATAGTAAAATGTTAAAATGTTGCTGTTTAAGACACTAAGTTTTGACAGTTTGTGAAGCAGCAATAAATAACCAAAACAAAATATGTATTATTTATATAAAATTGAAAAACATTACTTTTAAAGGCATTGTAATGTACTTATGCCTGTAGTTTTGTATAGACAAACAACTATTTCTTGATTGAATGCCTAATTGTGGTTCTCCAGTACATACTCATTTATTCTGCTTTATGTGAACCTAATTTCACAGTTCAGATTCATTCTTTGTAGAGAAAAGATAAATTGCTGACATTATAAAGTATTTATTGAATGTCAATCTAAAAACCACACAGATTGATGTGGATATTTCTTTTCACATAACCAAACTGAGACACACAGAGAGTAAGTGACTAAACCAAGGTTACCAAAGTCACATTAGTTGTTAGTAGCAGAGTTAGCACTGGTTCCTAAACCAACACCCCTTCTTCTATACTACATTGTCTCTCTAAAAAAATGTACCACCTTGTTTGAGACAACAGTAGAACTGAAAATAGTTATGTACCAAAAGATAGATGCAGTCCTGCTTCACAAAAATGAGAAGAATCTTAAATCTTACAGAATAGCAGGGTCTTCAGAGATTTCTAGTCTGATAGATTTGTGCAGGCTAGAAAAGTTCAGATATGTTTCAAGAATCTGTGGATAAGCACTAAAAATATTATTTCTTGGAGCAGAGGCCTCATGATAGAAAATCTATTTTCTTATCTACCCAGCACTAGTCATTTAAATTTATGAGCCAGCCATTCCCATGTGAATACAGCTGGAGGTGTCATGTAGAAAGCTAAAAACTTAAGAGTGGTAAGAGAAGACAATGATAAGAGAGAAAAGTAAAAATAAGAAAGTTGAAATAAGAAAAAAATAGATATAATGAACTAATTCCTACTTTTTCCTGTTTTGTGAACCACGAAACACCAAAACAAACAAACGAATAAACAAACTTCTAAGGAATGGGAATCTGATTCACTGGCATGTAATTCGTTTCTAGTAAACCATGACATACCAAGACAACTCTTTCATCTTAGAGTTTCTTCATACTAACCTAGTAAAGCACCACATAGTTAGAGGGTACCAAATTCCAACTTTCTGCTTTTCTTCCCATGGGCAATAGCTAATGATAATGTGTTAAACAAGCAACATACCCTTTACATTACAGAACTAGAGAAAAAAGCCACTCCTATTTTATTAGTTCTTCTGTACCAAGAAACCTAGTAATTTCATATGTAGGTCAAGGAAGGTCAAAAACGCACTGGTTGGTAAGAATTCTTTACCTCTCCTGCAAAATGAGATTGTCACCACAAATACTGACATATACAGGCATGAAGATAAAGCTAAGAAGATCAGCTTTCTCAAAGGCAGAGCATTTATGAAACGTTTAGAACTGAAAAGAGCTCTTTGGCTCCTGAAAGCTGTCAAAGGTGAATACCAACCTCGACATAAATGTGCACACCTCACTGATGTCAAGGTACTGACTCCAACATGGGTAGCTTTCCTTGCTGCAGTAATTGCCTGCTGCCAATAACATAGAGCCTGCACTGTTTCCAAAATAAGCTAATAAAAATAGGACATTCTTTCAGATAGTAAAATTCAAGTTATTAGCCTTAATTTTCTCAGTGCAGTGATTCTATTACGTTACCTCACACTACCAAATGAAATCATGTACACAAATGCCGCACCCTTATCAGATGCTAAAGGGGAAATTATAAGCTACCTTTGGTGAAGTTCAAATAATCAAGCCACAGGTGCAACTTGTAGTTTTCCCACCTTTCCTGACTTTTCCTTGTGGGCTAAATTTGCATGTGATTTCTAGCACAAGGTCATTAGATGGTACTTATATTTGTCTTTAGTCCCATGTTTTTCAGGCTTGTCAGAGCAAATTCTTCCTTATCTCACCTATTTGTTCATGATTCCTATTGTTGCTGTTTTTCCTATTGTTCCTATTTTCCTATTGCTGTTTCCTACTGGAGGAAAGTTGCACTTAACCTAAGAGCTCTATGTTTGGGGCACAATGAGATGATTCAATAAAAAAATAGGTAAATTCAGTGACATCTCCTAGCTTTCTTCCAAGAGAGAAAAACAGTTGCTTAAACAATGTGTTCTTCCCCTTCCTTGCAGAAAAGTATTCTGTTACTATTTTTGCAGGTTGTTTATCTCAACCAAGATTCTAACTTTTTCCTTAAAAACCAGGGCAGTTTTCTAAGAGCCTTCAGAAAAACATCAGAAAAATCCACAGTTTGCATGTGTCAAATCCTCTTACACATATAAATTAGCATACAAAAATAGGCTTCTCTTCAAGAAAGGAGGCACTTCCCACAAACAAACAAACAAAAAAAGGATTCAAGGCTCAAAATCTGTTGCATGAACATACTTTAGTGTGAATACAAAATTTTAAAATTCACATTATCTGTGAATACTGTAAGAGGAACAATTATGAAAAGGTGTACTGTCATATTCTCACCTTCTAAAGAGGCAGTTGAAAATAATATTTGCATTCTCTGTGCCATCTTTAGGTGATTCAGTTTCTCCTTTCAAAGAAGAAATATTTCTCCCCTCTTAGTCTAGAGTAAAAATTTAATCAAAAGCATAGAATTTAGAGTTAGAAGAGCCACTGGAGCCTCTAACACAGATAAAACTTTACAAACCCATTCCCTAAATTCTCTTTAAAAATCGGTTTGCTATTTTCATTACTTCTTTGAAAAATTACATAATGTTTTATATCAAAATAAGAAGCTTTTGTACAGTGAAGGAAACGATCAACAACAACAACAAAAAAAATGGGCAACCTACTGAATGGTAGAAGATGTCTATAAATGATGTATCTGATAAGTGGTTAAGGATGGGCAGAGGACCTGAATAGACACTTTCCAAAAAATACATACAAATGGCCAACAGACATGAAAAGATGCTCAACATCACTAATTATCAGGAAAATAAAAATCAAAACCATCATGAGGTATCACCTTGTATCTATCAGAATGGCTAGAATCAAAAACAGAAGAAATAAATTTTGGCAAAAATTTGGAGAAAAAGAAACCCTGGTGCACTGTTGATGGGAATACAAAATAATGCACCAACTGTGGAAAATAGTATGGAGGTTCTTCAAAAAGTTAAAAATAACAGGAAAAAGATGGTGGAGGAGTAGGAGACCTGAATGTCATAGGGTCCCAGAAATTCAGCTAGATAGCTATCAAACCATTCTGAACACCTACAGACTCAACAAGAGAGTAAAGAGAAGAATAACTGCATTTCTAGGAACAGAAAAGTGAACACTTTCTGGAAGGTAGGACATGCAAAGAAGTGGATCTGAGGCAATACATGGGAACATAGACCACGGGGGGAGGGGCCAGCTCCCGGCAAGCTGTAGAGCAGCAGAGCACAAAATTGGAAATTTTAGAAGTCTGTTTCACTGACAGACGTCACTCTAGAGCCTAAGTGAGGGTGGAGACCTCACTGGGACAGTGTGGTCTCAGGACCAGCAGGGTCACAAAAAGACCAGAGGTGCCTGAGTGTAGTAGAGCTCTCAGGTATCAGAGTGGAGAAGCTGATTGCAGAGATGGAGCTGAGGAGTGGGCTCCCAGTTCTGGATTACCTTAAGCCATGATTTGAGGCACAGCTGGGACACTGCTCTTTGAGCAGGGACCCCACAAGTGGCAGATCCAGGGAGACCCCCTCCCTTCCTCCTCTGGGAAGAGTGGAATGGGAGTGTGCTGCAGGTATCTGCTGGATTTGGAGACTCCAAATGGGGTCATGTGCCAGAGATAGAAATGCTCAGTCACAGGCTGGGTAAGCACAGAGCATGACCAGAGACCACAGAGAAAGGAGTGATTGACAGCTTTTCTCTGAGGGCACACTGAGGAGTGGGACCCAAGCTCTCGGCTCTTCCAGGTCAGAGACTGGGAAGCTACAGTTTTCATTCCCATCCTCCAAAACTATACAGAAAGTGTTTAGAGAACAAAAGCAGCAACCAAAAGCAAAATGGAGCAGATTCCTTAGCCTGGCCCCTGGAAAGGGTGGTGCAATTCCACTTGGACAAAGACATTTGAGAATCACTGCAACAGGCCCCTCCCCCAGAAGATCAGCAAGAATATCCAGCCAAGATCAAGTTCACTGATCAATGAGAACTGCAGAACTCCAGGGTTTCTGTCCAGAGCTTGATTGAGATAAACAACCTGCAATTAATGGCTTTTCCCCCATGATTCTTTAGTCTTTCAAAGTTAATTTTTTTAATTTTATTTTTGCTATTCTACCTTTTAAAATTTTTACTCTTTCCTATTTTAACATTTTTAAACTATTTTATCCTATCAATATCTTTCTAAAAATCTTTTTAAATTTTCATTATTATAGTCATATCCTAGCCCTTCATTGTATTTAACTTTATTTTTTGTATACATGTAAGTTTTTCTTTTTTAAAATTTTGAGATACAGTTTCTTCTAACAGATAAAAACATACCCTAAATCTAGCATGTGGCTCTGTTCCAGTCTCCAGTCTGATTACATTCTCTCATTTTTTTCCCTTTTTTTCAATGAACTTCTCATCATATAAATTCCTTTTAAAGAATCATTTTTAATTTTCCTCTTTGCACTAATATTCCCTCCCTTCATTGTGTTTACCCTTATTTTTGTATATACACAAGTCTTTCTTTAAAATTTTGGGAAGCAGTTTCTCCTAACCAAAATACACTCAAAATCAGGTGTGTGTCTTTGTTCTATTCACCAGTCTAACTAGATATATACATAAATATACATATTTTTTTCTCCTTTCTTCTCCTGGTTTCAGGTCTCTTCTGATTTGGTTAGTGTATATTTTTCTGAGGTCATTGCTACCCTTTTAGTATTTTGTTCTCTCATTCATCTACTCTTATCTGGATAAAATGACAAGGCAGAAAAAAATCACCTCTAAAAAAAGGACAAGAGGCTGTACCAACTGCTAGGGACCTAATGAATACGGACATTAGTAAGATGTCAGTGCAGAATGATGATTATAAAGATGCTAGCTGGGCTTCAAAAAAGCATAAAGGACACTAGAGAATAACTTTCTGAAGAAATAAAATCCTATTCTGAAGAAATAAAAGAACTAAAATCGATGCAAGTTAAAATAAAAAAGTGAAAAAGGAGGTGCAATAAAAAATGGAGGCTCTTACTGCTAGGATAAATGAGGCAGAAGAGAGAATTACTGACATAGAACACCAAATGATGGAGAATAAAGAAGATGAGAAAAAGAGAGATAAACAACTACTGGACCACAAGGGGAGAGTTCAAGAGAAAAGTGATACCATAAGATGAAACAATATTAGAATAATTGTGATCCAAAAAAACAAAAGAAAGGAGGGGCAGAAGGTATATTGGAGCAAATTTATAGTGGAGAAATTCCCTAATTTGGGAAATGGAACAAACATCACAATCCAGGAGGCACAGAAAATTCACCCTTAAAATCAGTAAAAATGGGTCAACACCCCATCATGTAATAGTAAAACTTACAAGTCTCAGTGACAAAGGGAAAAATCCTGAAAGTAGCTCTGGACAAGAGGTCTGTCACATACAGTGGTAGAAATGTTAGACAGGAAGCAGACCTATCCCACAGAGACCCAGCAGGCCAGAAAGGACTGGCATGATATATTCAGAGCACCAAAGAGAAAAAAAAAAAAAAAAAAGAAATGCAGCCAATGATACTATATTCAGCTAGGCTTTCATTGAAAATAAAAGGACAGATTAAAAGCTTCCAGGACAGGGGCACCTGGGTGGCTCAGTGGTTTAAAGCTTCACCTTCGGCCCAGGTCATGACCCCAGGGTCCTGGGATCGAGCCCCACATTGGGCTCTCTGCTTAGCAGGGAGCCTGCTTCCTCATCTCTCTCTCTGTCTGCCTATTTGCCTACTTGTGATCTCTGTCTGTCAAATAAATAAAAAATCTTTAAAAATAAATAAATAAATAAAAGCTTCCAGGACAAACAAAAACTAAAAGAATTTGCAAACACCAACCAACCCTACAGGAAATATTGCAAGGGGTCCTCTAAGCAAGGAGAGAGGCTAAAAGTAACAGACAAGAAAGGAACAGAGGCAATATACAGTAACAGTCACCTTATAATCAATACAATGACACTAAATTCATTTCTTTCAATAGTTACCCTGAATATAAATGGACTAAGTGCCCAAATCAAAATACATGAGGTACCAGAATGCATTAGTAAACAAGACCCATCAATATGCTGTCTATGAGAGACTCATTTTAGACCAAAAGACACCTCCAGATTTAAAGTGAGGGGGTGGAAAACAATTTAACATGCTAATGGACATCAAAAGGAAGCTGGGGTGGCAATCCTTATATCAGACAAACTAGATATTAAACCATAGACTATGATAAGAGATGAGGAAAAACAATATATCATACTTATAGGGTCTGTCTAAAAAGAAGATCTAACAATTTTAAATATCTATGCCCCTAACATGAGAGAAGCCACTTATATAAAACAAATAATAACAAAATCAAAGAAATCATTGATAGTAATACAATAATAGTATGGGACATAAAGACTCCCCTTCACTGAAATGGACAGATCATCTAAGCAAAAGATCAACAAGAAAATAAAGGCTTTAAATGACACACTGGACCAGTTGGTACCAAAATATTGAGATCATTCCCTGCATATTTTCAGACCACAAGGCATTGAAGCTAGAACTTAACCACAAGTGGAAAGTAGGAAAGAACTCAAATACATGGAGGCTGAAGAGCATCATACTAAAAAAATGAATGGGTCAACCAGGAAACTAAAGAAGAATTTCAAAAATTCATGAAAACACAACTATTCAAATCTTTGGGATGCAACAAACACAGCCCTGAGGGGAAAGTATATAGCAATACAAGCCTTTCTCAAGAAACAAGAAAAGTCTCAAATACACAACTTAACCCTACACCTAAAGCAGCAGAAGAAAGAAGAGCAAATAAAGCCTAAACCCAGCAGAAGAAGAGAAATCATAAAAATCAGAGCAGAAATCAAGGAACTAGAAACCAAACGAACAGTAGAACAGATCAGCAAAACTAGGAGCTGGTGGGGCACCTGGGTGGCTCAGTGGGTTAAGCCTCTGCCTTCGGCTCAGGTCATGATCTCAGGGTCCTGGGATCGAGCCCCACAGCGTGCTCCCTGCTCAGCGGGGATCCTGCTTCCTTCTCTCTCTCTGCCTGCTTCTCTGCCTACTTGTGATCTCTGTCTATCAAGTAAATTAAAAAAATTTTTTTTAAAATTGGAACTGGTTCATTGAAAGGATTAATAAGATTGATAAACCCTGGTCAGACTATTTAAAAAGAAAAGAGGAGGCGCCTGGGTGGCTCAGTGGGTTGCGCCTCTGCCTTTGGCCCAGGTCATGATATCAGGGCTCTGGGATCGAGCCCTGCATCTGGCTCTCTGCTCCTCTGCCTTCCCCCTCCCCCTCTGCCTACCTCTCTGCCTACTTGTGGTCTCTGTCTGTCAAATAAATAAATAAAATCTTAAAAAAAAAAAAGAAAAGAAAAGAGAAAGGACCCAAAATAATAAAATCATGAATGAAAGAGGAGAGGTCACAACCAACACCAAAGAAATAACAACAATTATAAGAGCATATTGTGAGCAACTATATACCAAAAAATTGACAATCTGGAAGAAGTGGATGCATTCCTAGAGACATTAAACTACAAAACTGAACCAGGAAGAAATAGAAAACCTAAACAGACCCATAAATAGTAATGAAATTGAAGCAGTAACCAAAAAACAAGAGCCTAGATGGTTTCCCAGGGGAATTCTCCATACATTTAAAGAAGAATTAACACCTATTCTTCTGAAACTGTTCCAAAAAAATAGAAATGGAAGGAAAACTTGAAAACTCATTTTATGAGACCAGCATTATCTTGATCCTAAAACCAGATAAAGACCCCATCAAAAAAGAGAATGACAAAACAATATCCCTGATGAACCAGATGCAAAAAGTCTCATCAAAATACTAGCCAATAGGATCCAACAGTACATTAAAAGGATTATTCAACACCACCAAGTGGGATTTTTTTCCTGGGCTACAAGCTTGGTTCAACCACCCAAAATCAACCATTGTGATATAATACATTAATAAAAGAAAAAACAAAAACCATATGATACTATTAATAGATGCTGAAAAAGCATTTGACAAAGTACAACATCCTTTCTTGATCAAAACTCTTCACAGTGTAAGGATAAAGGGTACATACCTCAATATCATCAAATCCATCTATGAAAAACTTACAGTGAATATGATTCTTGATGGAGAAAAACTGAAAGCTTTTCCCCTAAGGTCAGGAACATAGCAAGGCTGTCCACTATCACCACTGCTATTCAACATAGTAATAGAAGTCCTAGCCTCAGCAATCAGACAGCAAAAAGAAATAAAAGGCATTCAAAATTGACAAAGAAGTCAAACTCTCACTGTTTGCATATGATATGATATTCTTTGTGGAAAACCTAAAATGCTCCACTCCAAAACTGCTAGAATTCATACAGAAATTGAGAAACGCTTCAGGATATAAAATTAATGCACAAAGTCAGTCGCATTTCTATACACCAACAACAAGACAGAAGAAAGAGAAATTAAGGAGTCAATCCCATTTACAACTGCACCCAAAACCATAAGATACCTAGGAATAAACCTAAACAAAGAGGCAAAGAATCTTTACTCAGAAAACTATAAAGCACTCATTAAAGAAATACAGGAAGACACAAAGAAATGGAAAAACATTCCATGCTCATGGATTGGAAGAACAAATATTGTTAAAATGTCTATACCACCTAGAGCAATCTACACATTCAATGCAATGCCTATCAAAATACCATCAACTTCTTTCAAAGAAATGGAACAAATAATCCTAAAATTTACATGGAACCAGAAAAGTCCCTGAATAGCTTGAGGAATGTTGAAAAAGAAGACCAAAGTTGGTGACAATTCCAGACTTCAAGTTCTATTACAAAGCTGTCATCATCAAGACAGTATGGTACTGGCACAAGAATGGGCACATAGAACAATGGAACAGAATAGAGAGCCCAGAAATGGACCCTCAACTCTATGGTCAACTAATCTTAAAAAAAGAAATCTTGCCATTTGCAATGACGTGGATAGAACTAGGGGGCATTATGCTAAGCAAATAAGTCAATCAGAGAAAGACAATTATCATATGATCTCTTTGATATGAGGAATTGGGGAGGAATGATAGGGGGTCATTGGGGGAAGGGAGGGAAAAGTGAAACGAGATGGGACTTGGGGGGAGACAAATCATAAGAGACTCTTAATCATAGGAAACAAACTGAGGGTTACTGGAGGGTAGGGATAGGGTGGCTTGGTTATGGACATTGGAGAGGGTATGTGCTATGGTGAGTGCTATGAATTGTGTAAGATTGATGATTCACAGACCTGTACCTCTGAAATAAATAATACATTATATGTTAATAAAAATATAATAATTAATTAATTAATTAATTTTAAAAATTTAAAAATAAAATTAGCATAAGATCTAATACACTATTAGGTATTTACCCAAAGATAATGAAAATCCTAATTCAAAAAGATATATTCACCCCTACATTTATTACCACATTATTTACAATAATCAAGATGTGAAAGCAGCCCAAGAGTCCATCGATAGATGAATGGATAAAAAAGAGGTGGTATATATGCAATGGAATATTATTCCATAAAAAAGAATGAGGTTTTGCCATTCCCAAAACATGGATAGATCTAAAGGGTAAAACACTAAGTAAAATAAATCGGTTGGAGAAAGCAAATGCTTCATGATTTCACTCATTTGTGGAATTTAAGAAACAAAACAATGATGCCCCGAAGCTAGAACTCAATCACAAGAGGAAATTTGGAAAGAGCACAAATACATGGAGACTCAACAGCATCCTTCTAAAGAATGAATGGGTCAACCAGGAAATTAAAGAAGAATTGAAAAAAATCATGGAAACAAATGATAATGAAAACACACGGACCAAAATCTGTGGGACACAGCAAAGGCAGTCCTGAGAGGAAAATATATAGTGATACAAACCTTTCTCAAGACACAAGAAAGGTCTCAAATCCACAACATAACCCTACACCTAAAGTAGCTCGAGAAAGAACAACAAAGGAAGCCTAAACCCAGCAGGAGAAGAGAAATAATAAAGATGAAAGCAGAAATCAATGAAATAGAAACCAAAAAATCAATAGAACTAGTCAACGAAGCTAGGAGCTGGTTCTTTGAAAGAATTAATAAGATTGATAAACCCCTGTCCACACTTATCAAACAGAAAAGAGAAAAGACCCAAATGAATAAAATCATGAATGAAAGAGAAGAGATCACAACCAACACCAAAGAAATACAATCATGAGAACATATTATGAGCAACTCTATGCCAACAAATTTGACAATCTGGAAGAAATGGATGCTTTCCTAGAGACATATAAACTGCCAAAATGGAACCAGGAAAAAAATAGAAAACCTTAATAGACCCATTACCAGAAAGGAGATTGAAATAATCATCAAAAATCTACAAACAGGGTGCCTGGGTGGCTCAGTTGGTTAAGCAGCTGCCTTCAGCTCAGGTCATGATCCCGGAGTCCCGGGATCAAATCCCGCATTGGGCTCCAAGCTCCATGGGGAGTCTGCTTCTCCCTCTGACCTTCTCCCCTCTCATGCTCTCTCTCACTCTCTCTCTCTCTGAAATAAATAAATAAAATCTTAAAAAAAAATCTACAAACAAACAAAAGCCCAGGGTCAGATGGCTTCCCAGGGGAATTCTACCAAACATTTTAAGAAGAATTAATTCCTATTCTCCTGAAACTGTTCCAAAAAATAGAAATGGAAGGAAAACTTCCAAACTCACTTTATGAGGCCAGCATCACCTTGATCGATCCCCAAACCAGACAAGGATCCCATCAGAAAAGAGAATTACAGACCAATATCCTTGATGAACACAGATGCAAAATTTCTCACCAAAATACTAGCCAATAGGATCCAACAGTACATTAAAAGGATTATTCACCATGACCAAGTGGAATTTATTCCAGGGCATCAAGACTGGTTCAACATCCGCAAATCAATCAATGTGATACATTAACAAAAGAAAGAACAAGAACGATATGATACTCTCAATAGATGCTGAAAAAGCATTTGACAAATTACAGCACCCCTTCCTTATCAAAACTCTTCAAAGTGTAGGGATAGAGGGCACATACCTCAATATTATCAAAGCCATCTATGAAAAACCCACCACAAGTATCATTCTCAATGGAGAAAAACTGAGAGCTTTTCCGTTAAGGTCAGGAACACGGCAGGGATGTCCGCTATCACCACTACTTTTCAACATAGTACTAGAAGTCCTAGCCTCAGCAATCAGACAACAAAAAGAAATTAAAGGCATCCAAATCGGCAAAGAAGAAGTCAAACTATCGCTCTTTGCAGATGATATGATACTATATGTGGAAAACCCAAAAGGCTCCACTCCAAAACTGCTAGAGCTTGTACAGGAATTCAGTAAAGTGTCAGGATATAAAATCAATGCACAGAAATCAGTTGCATTTCTTTACACCAACAACAAGACAGAAGAAAGAGAAATTAAGGAGTCAATCCCATTTACAATTACACCCAAAACCATAAGATACCTAGGAATAAACCTCACCAAAGAGGCAAAGAATCTATACTCAGAGAACTATAAAGTACTCATGAAAGAAATTGAGGAAGACACAAAGAAATGGAAAAATGTTCCATGCTCATGGATTGGAAGAATAAATATTGTGAAAATGTCTATGCTACCTAAAGCTATCTACACATTTAATGCAATGCCTATCAAAATCCCATCCAATTTTTTCAAAGAAATGGAACAAAT
>ML099915.1:32985-106565 GCA_003697995.1 Taxidea taxus jeffersonii | reverse complement strand
GAAAATTCTCACCAAAATACTAGCCAATAGGATCCAACAGTACATTAAAAGGATTATTCACCACGACCAAGTGGGATTTATTCCAGGGCAGCAGGGTTGGTTCAACATCCGCAAATCAATCAATGTGATACAGTACATTAACAAAAGAAAGAACAAGAACCATATGATACTCTCAATAGATGCTGAAAAAGCATTTGATAAAGTGCAACATCCCTTTCTAATCAAAACTCTTCAAAGTGTAGGGATAGAAGGCACATACCTCAATATCATCAAAGCCATCTATGAAAAACCCACCGCAAGTATCATTCTCAATGGAGAAAAACTGAGAGCTTTTCCGTTAAGGTCAGGAACACGGCAGGGATGTCCACTATCACCACTGCTATTCAACATAGTACTAGAAGTCCTAGCCTCAGCAATCAGACAACCAAAAGAAATTAAAGGCATCCAAATCAGCAAAGAAGAAGTCAAACTATCGCTCTTTGCAGATGATATGATACTATATGTGGAAAACCCAAAAGGCTCCACTCCAAAACTGCTAGAGCTTGTACAGGAATTCAGTAAAGTGTCAGGATATAAAATCAATGCACAGAAATCAGTTGCATTTCTTTACACCAACAACAAGACAGAAGAAAGAGAAATTAAGGAGTCAATCCCATTTACAATTACACCCAAAACCATAAGATACCTAGGAATAAACCTCACCAAAGAGGCAAAGAATCTATACTCAGAGAACTATAAAGTACTCATGAAAGAAATTGAGGAAGACAGAAAGAAATGGAAAAATGTTCCATGCTCATGGATTGGAAGAATAAATATTGTGAAAATGTCTATGCTACCTAAAGCTATCTATACATTTAATGCAATGCCTATCAAAATCCCATCCAATTTTTTCAAAGAAATGGAACAAATAATCCTAAAATTTATATGGACCCAGAAAAGACCTCGAATAGCCAAAGGAATATTGAAAAAGAAAGCCAAAGTTGGTGGCATCACAATTCCAGACTTCAAGCTCTACTACAAAGCTGTCATCATCAAGACAGTATGGTACTGGCACAAAAACAGACACATAGATCAATGGAACAGAATAGAGAGCCCAGAAATAGACCCTCAACTCTATGGTCAACTAATCTTCGACAAAGCAGGAAAGAATATCCAATGGAAAAAAGACAACCTCTTCAACAAATGGTGTTGGGAAAATTGGACAGCCACATGCAGAAAAATGAAATTGGACCATTTCCTTACACCACACACGAAAATAGACTCAAAATGGATGAAGGACCTCAACATGAGAAAGGAATCCATCAAAATCCTTGAGGAGAACACAGGCAGCAACCTCTTCAACCTCAGCCGCAGCAACTTCTTCCTAGGAACAACGCCAAAGGCAAGGGAAGCAAGGGAAAAAATGAACTATTGGGACTTCATCAAGATCACAAGCTTTTGCACAGCAAAGGAAACAGTCAACAAAACCAAAAGACAACTGACAGAATGGGAGAACATATTTGCAAACGACATATCAGATAAAGGGTTAGTATCCAAAATCTATAAAGAGCTTAGCAAACTCAACACCCAAAGAACAAATAATCCAATCAAGAAATGGGCAGAGGACATGAACAGACATTTCTGCAAAGAAGACATCCAGATGGCCAACAGACACATGAAAAAGTGCTCCACATCCCTGGGCATCAGGGAAATACAAATCAAAACCACAATGAGATACCACCTCACACCAGTCAGAATGGCTAAAATGAACAAGTCAGGAAATGACAGATGCTGGCGAGGATGTGGACAAAGGGGAACCCTCCTACACTGTTGGTGGGAATGCAAGCTGGTGCAACCACTCTGGAAAACAGCATGGAGGTTCCTCAAAAAATTAAAAATAGAGCTACCTTATGCCCCAGCAATTGTACTACTGGGTATTTACCCTAAAGATACAAACGTGGTGATCCAAAGGGGCACGTGTACCCGAATGTTTATAGCAGCAATGTCCACAATAGCCAAGTTATGGAAAGAACCTAGATGTCCACCAACAGATGAATGGATAAAGAAGAGGTGGTATATATATACAATGGAATACTATGCAGCCAGCAAAAGAAATGAAATCTTACCATTTGCGACGACATGGATGGAACTAGAGCGTATTATGCTTAGCGAAATAAGTCAACTGGAGAAAGACAACTATTACATGATTTCCCTGATATGAGGAAGTGGAGATGCAATGGGGGTGGGGGTTAAGGTGGTAGGAAAAGAAAAAATGAAACAAGATGGGATCGGGAGGGAGACAAACCAAAAGAGACTCTTAATGTCATAAAGCAAACTGAGGGGGGTGGGTGGGGAGAGGGGTTGGGAGATGGTGGTGGGGTTACATTATATGTTTAAATAAAAAAAGCTTAAATAAAAAAAAATGTTTAAAAAAAAAAAGCCTCTGCCTTCAGCTCAGGTCATGATCTCAGGGTCCTGGGATCAAGCCCCGTGTGCTTGGTGGGGAGCCTGCTTCCCCCTCTGTCTGTCCCTGCCTCTCTGCCTACTTGTGATCTCTGTCTGTCAAATAAATAAATAAAATCTTTAAAAAAATTATCTTTTAGAGGAACGAAGTATATACAGGTCAAAAATGAAACTGTTCAAAGATTTAATAATGATTTAATTCTGACCAACTGTACTTGCATTTTTTAATCTTATGATTTTTCTCTTAGATTAATTTTTATGTCTTTAGGGGGATTACCACAAAAAATCTGATAAAGGTGTTTGATTGTTTTGGAGATTTTTTTTTTCCTCTCCCTAAGAAGCAGCTTGTGCTAAGAATTCAAATCTAACGAACTTTACAGTCTAAAGAAAAAATGACAGTATGGAAAAGTGAGAGGCCTTCACATCTTCACAGAAAGATGTTGAAATTCTCTGAAGGCAATTTCAGACTGAAATGATTGCCACATATTTGTTGATCAAAGATAATTCTGCCTTTAAGTTTCTTCATGGTACTTAGCTCTTGGATGATGGTAAAAGATATTACACATTCTCCCACCTGGTATTGCAGCATGCATGGCAATAATGAAGACAGATTAGCACTATTTACCTACTGACACTGACAATAGCAGCTCAGTCTTTGTTCCTTTTTTTTTTTTTTTTTATTAAAGTCTTGTTTTTCAGCATTACATTGCCTCAAGACTGCATGCTGCAATCTTGAATACCAAAGGAAAGGTGTTTAAATAGCTTTAATGGCTTGATCACCTCAGGACTAAAACCAAGGGAATTCAAATTTAATGTTTTCCTCTGTCCTTCACTTACACTTATATGAAAACATAATGAACTTCACACAAAATCATTTTCATGATAGGGAAATGTACAGAAATTAGAAAAGAGAGATAATTACATAGATACACACACACATATACGTGTATGTATGTATACACACATGCATATATGTATCATGTGTATATATACACGTGTGTGTATATATTTTTGGTTATATGCATAGATATACGTGTGTGTGTGTAAGTAAATTCAGAAGGTCTCAGTAAGTATTCTTTCGTCCATGGCAATCATAGTCATTTGCATAAGTTCTCCTTGTAATAGGACACCATTTGGAAATATTGGTTATTTTACCAAGGCTTTGACTGGAATGTCATATTTGAGGGACCTGCATAGACTCAGATATGACTAAAGAACCTTAAAGAACTAAGGTTGACTTTCTGAAACCTAGAGCCATAAATCTCCTTGGATCTGTTGGCCAGATACCTTGCTTACCAAGTTCCCAGCAGCCTCACCAGGTAAGGAAAGAATGTCACTTCCTGGCAGGTGCAAGAATCTCAGGATACTTTGGGGACATTATGCAGAGGAGTCTGCCTATATCTATAGGTATTACAGGCATGTCGGATGTCAAGTACTTGACTAGGCTCCTGTCCCAGAGAGGCTACTGAAAGTTCAACCTAGAGATTCCTTATAAAAGTTCTAGCAAAGCAGATCTTAAAAAGATCTATAATCAATCACTATACTTCCTGAGCTGATGTAAATAATTTGGCTGAGTTTGTTAAAACTGTACTTGTCAGGACGCCTAGGTGGCTCAGTGGGTTAAGCTGCTGCCTTCAGCTCAGGTCATGATCCCAGGGTCCTGGGATCGAGTCCCTCATCGGGCTCTCTGCTCGGCAGGGAGCCTGCTTCTCCCCTCCCCTCTCTGCCTGCCTCTCTGCCTACTTGTGTGATCTCTGTCTGTCAAATAAATAAATAAAATCTTTATAAAACAAAACAAAAAGACTGTACTTGTCTTGCAAACAAGTTGGTCTTGATTTGGCTATTTCTGGAAATCAGGGTGATTTTAGAGAGAAAAATTATGTTTTAGTAACACACCTTTGTGGATGTTAAATTCTAGATCTGATTGTCTTTAAATGTTTGTTGTTTATTTAAGTTAGAAAACTTGAGGTAAACTTCAGAGAAATTTACACAATAGCTCATAGACAATCTTCTTACTTATTATTCTGTGGAGATAATCACAGAATCCCATGGGCATATGATTATCTGAACAGCTAAAAAATGGGGTGGATTCCTCAACAATTGTATAACTCAGCTATCACCTTGATTAAGTCTTTGTGGCTGGGATGACAAAATTGTTTCTTTAAGGTCAGTGTGTACCCCACTCCATGGGGTTAACTATGGACTAGTGGAGGTAATGGATGACCCCACTTTATGACTGGATTGGATAATGCACTTGGGGATGTCCTTATCTCCTAAGACAAATCTTCTCCCACTTGCCAGTGATTCCTCATAATTAGGATATTGTTAAGGCTAGACCTCTAACAAGGAAGGTTTCTTGATGGTTTTTTCCCTTAGTTATATTTATCCTAGAAGCCACTTCTGTTGAGGTTCATTTGCAAACAAACTTTTAGCCAAGTATATGACAGCCCTCCTGGTAAAAGGAGCCTCAGAGCTCACTATGGGACGGTCTCTGACTAATGATTTCACATCAAGTACAGAGTGTCTTAGAGGCCAAAGGCTACTGATGTATGATGGGAGGCTGACCTATTAAATACCAGGCTATGTATATAGATATGCCTGCAATAATATTTAAAACCTGTCAGACTTTAAACCCAGCTACCCTTATGCTGGGACCTGACCGTTATACTTCTATTGAGCATAAGGTTATTGGTCTTGTTTGTTCTAGTCAACCCAGTTTAAAAGGTTCCCCTACTGAAAATGCAGATGATTGTTGGTTTACTGATGGCAATAGTTTCATGGAAAACGGACTAAGAAAAGCTGGGTATGCTATAGTGCTCAATTGTGCTTTGCAGTTCTCAAAGCCTTAAAAATTAATATTTATACTGACTCCAAATATGCCTTCCTAGTCCTACATGCTCATAGAGCATTTTGGAAGAAAAAGGGATTATTATTGAGCTATAACTCCCAATCAAATACACGCCTGAAATTATTACTCTTCTTGAAGCTGTGTACCTACCTAAGGAGGTAGCTTCAATTCACCTCAAAGGACATAGAAAGGATATCACCTTAAAATCTAAAAGAAATAATTCAGTAGACAGTGTAGCCAAGCAGGCAGCATAAAATAATCATATATTAAGTCTCTTACCAGTCTTAACTCCAATAAAGTCCATAAGTCTAGTCTATTCAGGCCAAGAAACTCACAGAGCTCAGGAACAAGGATATTTTAAAAATGTACAGGACTGGCTTGTTAGTAATGAAGGAAAAATCTTTATACCCAAAAATAACCAATAGAAGGAAGTACAGGGTTTACACCAGGCTGCTCATTTGGATAAAAAGGCCACTGAGGTGACAAGAACTTTGCTAAGAGAAATTGTCCCTAGATTGGGACTCCCTTGGACCCTTCAAAGGGACAACAGACTGCCTCTTATTACATGAATTCAAAAGATGGTCCTCCAAACTGAATACCCCTTGGTATCTCTAAGGATTTTTTTTCTTTAATTTATTTTTATTTGACAGAGACATAGAGAGCACAAGTAGGCAGAGCAGCAGGCAAAGGGAGAGGGAGAAGCAGGCTCTCTGCTGAGCAGGGAGCCCAATGTGGGGCTTGACCCCAGAACTCCAAGATCATGACCTGAACTGAAGGCAGTTGCTTAACCAACTGAGCCACCCAGGCGCCCAGGCCCTTGATATCTTGACACATTTAAAGGATACCCAGAATTAGATGACTGTCGTCTAATGGGACCCAGTGGCTATGAGATTCTAATTTAGGTTCATGACTTCCCCCAGGCTGGATAGGCTGCTGTACTCTAGGTTTTGCCTGGGTGCACGGATGCATTGTTAAAACCATTATGAACCCAGCCAACCTTCCAAATTTAAAATGATGGTGGACACGTTCTGTGTTTCATTGGTATGACCACCTGACCTCCATTTCTGTTCCCTCTTTGGGACTGGACAATGTTGTTTGGCACATGGAAGCTCTAAATAAGTCCATGGTCAAAGCCCTAAGTAATACTTAAGGTAACATTTCTCTACCAACTACTGAAGTAATACAAATGCCTGAAGCAGTTTTATAAAATAGAATGGCCTTGGATGTTTTAACCGCTGCCCAAGGTGGAACATATGCTATCACAAGAACAAAATGCTGTGTATATGTTTCAGATTACTACAAAAAAATTTCTGGGTTTCTAACTGGCATGAACACTCAGATTGGTACTTTAAATAATCCCTCTCTTTCCTTTCATGACTGGTTAAACTTCTGGACTGGAAGAGGATTTTTGTCAGTTATCAAAGAACTCTTTTTTGGGCTTCTTATTCTTTTTGTTATTCTAATCATGTTTTGCTGTTTTATCCAATGTCTCTCCACTTGGTGATGCGACTCCTTCACTGCCATAACTTCAAGCTGTCAAATGATCCTTTCCACTCAGGAAGATCTACACACATGGTTTCCCTTGGATTTAACTGCTTCTGTTTTTATAACTCCTGTATCTATATAAGCTCTAGCTAACCAATGTTGACCCATATGGAGGGACATCTCTACACCCCTACTCAGCAGAAAGAAGTTACAGAAGATGAGACTTTTCATCCTGAGCAACCTTAAAGATTTAAGGGCCAGAATTGTTCTGGGGAATGATGTGGGGAAACAAAGGCAAAAGAAAAACTTAAATCTCCTTACTACTTACAGTCCATTGACAAGTTCTTGAAACAGGGAGAATGATGTTCCTCTAGAAACTCAGCTGCCTCAATGTTAATACTTTGCTAAGGGCAAAAGGCAATCTTAGCCCAACCCCCAGGATCTTGTAAATCTACTTGAACATATAAAAATTCCTTTGGAGACTTCCTTTATCTCTGGCCCCCCAAGATATATGTTGACAATCATTCCCCAAGCATATGACCAGCCACTGTACATCCAAAGGGTCTCATGACTCAGGTTTTATTAGACAGTAATAGCTAGCCCCCTCAAGGTCCCGAAAACCTTGCTTCCAAAATTCCTTGGAGACTTGAACTATCCCCAATCCCCTCTGAACTTGAAGGTATATAATGGGCCACTCCTCATGACCCCAATGTGGCTCTTTCTGCCCATGGGTCCTATCCCCATGCTTTAATAAAATTACCTTTTTTGCACCAAAGACATCTCAGGAATTCTTCCTTGACTGTCAGGTTTGAACCCTAACATCTTTCCTACATTAATATCTTTTACTAATAGAAGGTATATGGGTTCCTTCTTCTATACAGGTCATGGAAGATAGAACAGTGTTTAGAATATTTTGCTTTAGAGACAAACTCTGGTTTTAAATCTAGTATTTCATTTCCTTACTAACAATTAACTAAATATTATTCAAGCCCTGGCTTCATCATCTATAAAATTTGAGGTAAACTATTACTTGATAGTTGTAGATAAAATGAGCTTTGTATGTAAAGCACTTAGCACATTGCACAACACAATAATTGTTTATATTTGAGTTAGTTTCTC
The DNA here is from genome assembly GCA_003697995.1 of Taxidea taxus jeffersonii. Classification (NCBI taxonomy): domain Eukaryota; kingdom Metazoa; phylum Chordata; class Mammalia; order Carnivora; family Mustelidae; genus Taxidea; species Taxidea taxus. Next base: position 98,671 of record ML099915.1, on the reverse strand, counting down.
AGCACTCTTTTGAATGTTGCTAACATTTTTCTTTTAAACAAACTCTATTGTAGAGATAATATAACGAAACAATGTAAAAAGCTAGCTTGCTCACAAACCTATAAGCCATACAGAGTTTTTATATTTGCTGTTGGATGCAAAAATACCATCTCTGAGTTTCAATCACACGTATGAGACAAAAGAAAAAAAAAACTAACACATTATAGGGGCTCTTGTTCTGCCTTCAGCATAACCCTTACCCCAGCCTTATACACACCTGTGCATTCTTACCTTTTGAAAAAAGAGAAAAGCGACTTCTCTACTTTCCTTAAAGAAAAAAAAAAAGAGGGGAGTGCAGCAGATGAACTGCCTTTCTAGGACAGGCACTGAAGTTCAGGTTATATGACTTGCCAGATCATTTATCTGAAAGGTCACAGAGTACAGAGAGGAATATGCTGTAGAGTAGAAGATGGTAGACAGAAGATCCGTTCAAGTTCAAAAGGATGCTATTATAAGGCAGATGGTAAGCTTCTGGAGCTCGGGTGATCTAGAATTGGGAAATACTTAAGAGTTGCTGAGATCATGTACTCGGATCCCCTTAAGTTTCAAAGAGAGGTCTGTAAATAACTTTTTTTGTTGTTGTTGTTGGAACTGAGTCACTTAAATGTGATATTCATTTTACACTGGAGCATGTGGGTGATAGTTTTATAGGAAATGCACTAGAACTGAATATGAGAGAAACCTGCATCATACCACAGAGACTTACAGGATAGGAATTTGTACTGGCAGGTCTTGTCAGAAAGTTATGTTGTAGTAAAAAAAGTAATAACATATCTACAGGGAAGGGTCAGGAAGTAATTTACAAAGGGTGAGAAAAGATCTTTACATAGGAATCTTATAAATTATCATACTGATGTTAATAGTGTATTTATGAAATCCCTTACTCAAAGGTGTTCAGCTCTTCAGCTTGCTTTGAAAGTTCTATCTAATTACCATCCCAGGGTAACTTATATTCTCTAAATTATGAGAATCTTGGTGTGAGGGAGGCACAGACTGGATGAACAAAACTATATATGTATTTTTCATCTATCCACTCATACCCTTTGCTTCTGATCTATTTTGTGAGCTACTTAATTTTAATTTGTCAGTGTCATAAGACTTATGAGATATTGTTCAGCTGATGTCTAGTTTGCTGCATTTGATAGAGATCTGGTAGCTTTTGAATGTTTGTAAGACTGACTACTAGAAAAACACATTTTCACATAGTCTCTTCCATCATTCTTAGGAAAATTTAAAGAATATATTCTGATTGTATTTCTCAGCAGGATTGCTTGATTGAACCTTATAATCCCTTCTTTGCATAAAACATTCTTTCAGAATTCTAAATATTAATAATGGAAGCAAATCTCTGACGCAAATTAGCAAAAGAGACATTTTGAAACAATAAACAAAGGAAGTCCTTTGAAGACACTGAATTAATATGTATCCCCCTTTTAAGTAGTTTTTTTTTTTTTTTTAAAGACTATTTGCAACCCATATCATTACAAGTAACGGGTAGCCAGACGGAATCTTGCACCTCCAGGTCAGCTGTTCAAATCTGGCCTAGATCAGCAAAGACTGAAAATCATTACTAGTGGATGGCTTCATAATGTGCTCAATAAATGAGGCAGTGGACTTGGTTGCACTCTGTTTAGTAGCAGACAGGTGCTCTGGTGACAAATCATATCCCACCAAGCATGACACACCCTTGATCACACTGGCACTAAATGACACCTTTATTGGTTATTTCATTAAAATGGCTTAATATTTACTAAAGTGGAAACCTTATCAACATATAATCTTTGTTTAAAAAGTATACATATTATTATTTGAGAACACTCAGAACTGTGTTGCTAAGTGACCTAAATTAAATTTCCTTTCAATGTAGTTCTTGGAATGTTGTGTTGGTAGGTCCCTGAGCCGATGGCCAACAAGAAAGAATTCTTGAGATGTCTTTGGTGCAAAAAGGGGATTTTATGAAAGCACAGGGACAGGACCCATGGGCAGAAAGAGCTGCTGCCCTGGGATTGTGAAAAGCATTATATACTTTTGGGACTGAGGGAAGTAAAAGTAAGGGAAGTTCCAGAAGGATTTCCATATGCTAAAGAAGAGTCAGGATACCCAAGGCCTTGCTATTGTCAAAGTAAGGTTTTTTTTCCCCACTCTAGCAAGACATTAACATTAAGACAGCTGGGAGCTTCCTGGAACAACGCTTAAATAGCTTTAATGGCTTGTATGTAAGGACATTGAATTTTGTGTAATCTCTCTTCTGCCTTTGTTTCCCACATCACTTTCACATCATATATTCAAGAGTTTGGAATATTTCAGACATATTATTTTGAACACTGAGGTGCCTTATTTTAATTTATAGATTTATTCCAATGTGTGCCATGATGCTGTAAACTGGAAAAACTACCTTTTGTTTGTTTCCCCAACTACCCCCCCCAAAATCTGTTCTAATATCTTGCTTTCTTCCAATGATATTCCAAAGAAAACATTTAAACTGTTAAATTATGTTGTGTTTGTATGTAGGTAAAATGAGTTTCAGTGGGAAACTAGGTAAGAGAGATCCTTGGAAGTGACAGAGTTCAGGATACGGTCTCTTGAAATATGGTAAAAGGGCAAACTATTTCAAGTAAAGGAATTTGGTGGTAGATGCAGGAAGGACTTTGTGGCCTTCCTCTGAAGCAGGTTTTCAGACCTTCTCTATACCCACAAGTAAAGGAGCATTCTTGTCTCCAAAGGCTAAGGCATGCAAAGCAAAATTCGAAGGAACAAGCCTTGCTAAGTTTGTCCCAGTGCATCATCAGACTTCATCTTGCTCCCTTTGTCCTGTCATGTCTTTCCACGACACCACTCTTCATCACGGCTGGCAGAAAAACACTGAGGCTTAACTGCTTTTTTGGATCTTTGCTTCCTTATGAAGTTTCCTATGTCCTGCAGAACTTGTATTCAATTTGTAAGGTCAGTCTTTGCTGGAGGGGTCACAGTCAAGGATTTAGAAAAGGGCAGAGGAAAGAGAATCTTCCTCCCAGCGGAATGTGTTTAACATGGCATGTTATCAAATATGGAAACAAGGATTAGTTCAGAGGGTCTACGGTAATCTGTTTTCAGCATCTCAGCTGGAAGAGAGTTTGGGCCAGGGAGGAGGAAACCAGGAAGTCTGTTATCCCATCCATTAGATATTTCCACTGGGGTGGTCTTCGAAAGGGGCTGCCAGAGTTTTGTAGCCCTTTTGGTCCTATGCAATCCTTATACAGGCCTTTTTCTCTGGGGCTTGAGATAAGTGTCCTTTGCATGTATATCTTGTTTGTCAATGAATGGAGGGCTCCTAAACACACTACTTTATTTAATTTGAAGCCTCACAAGACTCAGTGACTTTAGAGAGTAGGTAACTGGCCCCAAATTACACAGTGGAAGAGGAGCATAAAATTTAGTTTTTAAGTCTCATATTGCCTTCCAAGTTGTGGCCTTCAGGAGCGGTGCTATATCACTATTTGTAGGGGCCATAACCCTTCAGATAGGTAGAAAGTAGAGCCTGTTGCCCAAATACATCATATATCCCTCCCACATGTGTACAAATGTCAGAAGTGTATAGATGTTACTTTCTAATGGAATACAATTTTAAATTACTGAATGCAATAGCATTTGTTAGTTATTTATAGTTATAGTTATTTATAAGCACTTCTTAAATGTACAGATATAACATGGGAACTCATTTTTTTTTCTTGCATATTGTAAAAGTGTTCTCATGAATTTAATTGTTGAAAACTCTAACACTCGGGACGCCTGGGTGGCTCAGTGGGTTAGGCTGCTGCCTTCGGCTCGGGTCATGATCCCAGCGTCCTGGGATCAAGTCCCACATCGGGCTCTCTGCTCGTCGGGGAGCCTGCTTCTCCCCTCCCCTCTCTGCCTGCCTCTCTGCCTGCTTGTGTGATCTCTGTCTATCAAATAAATAAATAAAATCTTAAAAAAAAATAAAAAAAAAATAAAACTCTAACACTATAACTTGGTACCTCCCAGAAGCATCCGTATGTTCCCTGATATCTGCAATATTGCAGAGACATTCCCAAACTGGGAGTGTCTCTCTGGAAACTGTTGCCTTCGGATCTCCCTTCTCATCTTCCTCCCAACCTTTGCAAACCAGGTGCAGCAGGAAGCAGCAAATAAAATTGCCCAATATCCTAAACTTCTAAGAAAAGTTTTGTGTGGCAGAGATAAGGGATGAGAAACATTCTAGTTTCTGAACACAAAAGAATTACAGCACCTCAGAAACAGGAACAAGCAATAGAACAATCTTACTGGTTTTCGAATAGACTTTTGGGTCCTTAGGCCTGGAAGAGTGGATTAATAGACTTTCTTCCACTAAGGTGAAGATAAAAATGGCATTTAAGAGATGTGGAATTAGAGCTAGAATAAGATCAAATCAGAATGGTAAAATGATCCTTCCTGAGTTAGATGATCTTTCTTCAAAGATGTCAAAGTGGTGGTGTTACATGGGCTAAAACATATAATGTATGTTTATAACTGTGCAGAAAAGGGTTCTGAACTAGGGTTATAGGTGGAAGGTAGATTTGCAAAGTAAGAAGCTTAGTCAGAAAGAAGAAAAAAAGGTAAAATTATTTATATGCTTGTGTTGCAAAATGAACCATTTGTATTCAGGGCACAGAAATGAAATGAACATGATTAAGGTTAAGATGTCCATGAGTAAGGAATGAAAACTCAACCGAGAAAACATTAAGGGAATATAAAATATGGATGTGAGGACAGAAATCTGTTATTCTAAATAGTAATATTCCATTAAGTAAGTAAATAACCATTAAATTTTGATGTGATGTATAGTTTAGTTATCGGGATACTTGAAGGCAGCAGTTAATAAAGAAATACATTTAATTCTTAAAAATATAAAATCACTATGAAAATCTTACATAAAAATATGCCTTTAATTTTAACTGGGAATTTGGGTTTTGTATAGATGAATGACAATCCTAGTGTTAAACTTAACTCTAACATTTGTTACTCTGTCAGCTTTTACACTGTATACCCAAGAGGATGATGGAGCTTCAAGGGTCAAAAGAGGGTGACAGGAGGGGAAAAAATGACACACACACTGTAGTTGGTACGGCTCTGAGGGTTGGTCTTAACATAGAAACAGTAATAATTATTTACAACAGTGATCTGCTGGGTTTCCTAAAGAAATAAACTTATGTTAGCAGGATCTCAGAAATAATAATAACAAGGAGAATTTGTCATTATCATTGCAAACCACACACACAAAAAATGTATCCTGTGCCTTAACACTACAGGGCTCGGTAGCCTATACTCACTGTAACTGATGGCACAGATTTGCTCATCAGGTGGGTGTCTTCTATTTGAGGTAAGAGAATTTTGACTTCTGTTATAGACTGGACTGTGTCTCCACCAAATTCAGATGTTGTTATCATAACCCCCAATGTGACTGTTGGAGATAGGACCTTTAAAAAGATGACTAAGGTTAAATGAAGTTGTAAGGGATGAGGGTGGGGGTGTTAATCCAGTAGGACTGGTGTCCTCCTTAGAGGAGGAGACATGGGTAACTTGCACACACGGAGAAAATGCTACTTGAGGACATAGGGAGACGGCAGCCATCTGCAAGCCCAGGAGAGAGAACTCAGAAGAAAACAAACGGAGGCGCTTGGTTGGCTCAGTTGTTAAGTGTCTGCCTTTGGCTCCGGTCATGATCCCGGGGTCCTAGGATCGAACCCTGCATCAAGCCCGGGGTGGGGCCCCCTGCTCAACAGGAAGGCTGCTTCTCCCTCTCCCACTCCCCCTGCTTGTGTTCCCTCTCTTGCTATGTCTCTGTCAAATAAATAAAATCTTAAAAAAAAAAATAAAAGAAGAAGAAGATGAAGGGGCACCTGGGTGGCTCAGTGGGTTATAAGCCACTGTCTTTGGCTCAGGTAGTGATCTCAGGGTCCTGGGATCAAGCCCACATCAGGCTCTCTGCTCAGCATGGAGCCAAGCCTGCTTCCCCCTCCCCCTCTACCTGCCTCTCTGCCTACTTGTGATCTCTCTCTCTCTCTCTCTATCAAATAAATTTAAAAAAAATCTGGAAAAAAAAAAAAAGAAGAAGAAGAAACAAACCTGCTAACATTCCTGATCTGGGACTTCCAGCCTCCAGAACTGGGAGAAAATCTGTTTTCATGGTTGAAGCCTTCCACCCAGTCTGGGGTCTTTGTTCCAGCAACCCCAGCAATCTGATACAGTACATTCCTTGTATTTGATTTAATTTGCCTTTACCTGCTGACAAATAGATAAGGTATTTCATTGCATGTTACAGAGACTTTAATAAATATTACATTCCACTTATGTTGAAATGAAAACACAACATTTAGGAGTAGACAAAAATATCCAGCTTTTAAAATCTCTCTTCTACCTTATATGTGAATAGTGATATTTGTTTATGAAGTTGCTGGGTGGTTTTAATATTAAATTATTCTAGATTTTATAAGTAAATATTTCTATCAGAGAACATTCTGATGAAGCTGATACAAGGCCAAAATGTAAATAAGCTGCTTTTGACTTTCAGATATCTAACTTTTTAAGCTTTCATTCACCAGGTAGTTTTGAGCTTTTGCCATTTGCCCTGAATGGAATTAATAGGGTGAGGAGACAGAGCAGGGAAACCAGGGTCTGAAATCAATGGAGTTCAGACTGGAGCGTGGAAAGCTGCTCTAAGACAAAACAAATGGATTAGGAATGAATTGGTGGCAATCATGAAGGCGTTCCTCAGTATTATCAACAGAGAATCTGGGCCTAACTAGAGGGTGGGGAAAGGTCAAAAAAGACCTTTGAGCTTAGCTTTGAAATGTAAAAAAGACATTACGTAGACAGGTAGTGGGTTAAGAGGTGGGGCTTTCAGACAGAGGCAAAAGCATTTTCTAGTAGGTCCCTCGTGCTCTGGGGGTCCTAACAGAAGGCCAGTGTGGCAGGAATAGAGTTTATAGAAGAATATAGATGATAGAAGAAGCCCACAGTACAGATGTGGACCTCATTCTTTTTTTTTAATAAGGATTTTATTCATTTGATAGTGAGACACACATAGAGGGAGAGGGAGAAGAAGGCTCCCCACGGAGCAGGGAGCCTGACATAGGGCCCAATCCCAGGACCCTGGGATCTTGAGTTTCGCTCAAAGCAGACACTTAACTGACAGGTGCCCCATGGAGTTTATGCAAGTAATTCATATGTGAGATGCTAGATGTTTGGATTGAAATTTTGAGATGAATTTGACAAGTAGATAAAGTCGTATTTTTTGAGAGTAGAACTGACATGACTTTATGGGAAGAAAATATATCCTTTCCACCAAAACACATACCTGGACAGCCAGGGAAATTCCAAGAACACAATTTTCAGTTAGAGAAAGTAGGTAAAGGGAATATATAGAGAATTTGTGAAAATGTAATAACTAACATTTATTGGTCTCTTCAGACGTGGAGCAAAGAACTTCATAGTTCCATTAACCATCACAGCAACCTGCACAGTGGAAGTTTTTGGTAGGAATCCTGGGAAAATACTTTTCTGGGGTTCAAGATATCCCCTTGCAAGAACCATTTGTGAGACTTTCTCCTTTTGTCACCAGGCTATCTCATATGTTAGAGGAATTTTCTAGCTTTAAATTAAATATAGGCCAATTCAATGTGACTGTAAAACAGATGACTTTAGACCACTGTGTTTGGAATGTGCAAATGTGGTTAGTTTTTTGAATGTACAATTTAAAAGGATTGTCCATGGGTATTCTCAGAACGAGCTATGGCTTTTTCTCGGGAATGGGCCCAGGTACCTGGGGATAAACTGAGGACAACCCATGTGGTCGTTGTGGTGAGGCCATTCTGTGGAATTCCAGATGACAGCACTCAGGGCCAGCTCGAACCAACAGGCAGGCTGCCCGAACACCACCACTGGGAGGCCTGCAGTTGGCTTGGATGGGTGAGAGTTTGTTGCCATGTTTTCATTAGAGCTACAGATCCTATTTTCTGTGTACTGTGCCAGAAGATAATAAAATGTGGCACTAAAGAGATGATTGCTTAAAACCTCATGGAGATATTTACATTGTTAACTTTACAGAAGCTCGTCTTCCACCTACCACAAAAAAAAAAGAAAGAAAAATTGAGTTAATATCCATCACTAGGGAGCTCGTTAAATAAATTTTGATTTGTGTGTACAATAGACTATTTAGCAACTATTAAGGATATGAACAAATGTCTTAATAGGTCGGTTGGGATGTGTCTGGAAGAAAGTCCAACATGCTCACAGTTGGCATATCTGAAGGGTGAACTTTGAAGTGATTTTTATGTTCTTTTAATTTGTCTTGTTGTTAGTGAACAGCAATCACAGAAATAGAGGATGTTCATTTTTAAATTGATCAGCATAATATCAGGATATTTAATCATAGCAAGTATAAAACATCTATGTTTCTAGGCTAATAAATATTTGTATCAAGAAATTAGACTAATGAATATTATCTGTATTGGGTTTGTTTGTTCAGTCTTAGGTTCAGACTTCAGTATCCAAAACAATCCCATCAGAACTTAAATTTCATGAAAACATGAAACATTTCTATTTGTTCATATCAATCATTTTTTTTTTAAGATTTTATTTATTTATTTCACAGACAGAGATCACAAGTAGGCAGAAAGGCAGGCAGAGAAAGGAGGAAGCAGGCTCCCAGCTGAGCAGACAGCCTGATGTGGGGCTCGATCCTAGGACCCTGGAATCATGACCCAAGCTGAAGGTAGAGGCTTTAACCCACTGAGCCACCCAGGCGCCCCATATCAATCATTTTTTTGAAGGAAATTACTATAATTGATGGATATATTTGATGTTAGGACACAGGCTTTATGAAAAAAATATTTTCAAATATTAGGTCAGAGGTCAGTCACTATCTTTTTGAGACTTATTATCTTAAGCTGTTAAAAACAAAAAGGATTTGTAAGATTTAAATAATATATCAAGTATTTAGCAGTGTCTATTACCTGCTAAGCATGGAATAAATTATTATTGATCTTCAATTACCTAAGATTCATTGATAAGTTTTTAACTGCTATATAAACCAAGGAAGTCCTGTGATCATTCTAATTTTATTGCTTGTTTATTGCTTTAGTATTTGGTTAGCTTTCTTACTCTGAAATGGGTATAGTTTTGAGCCTAGGAACCAGAATTCAAATTTTTCAGTGACATTTAACTGAACTATAGAAGCCTGCGTAAGCATTGTTTATCATCTTGTAGTGCTACCCCGGTATGATTAATTACTTTGTGATTGGTCTTTTCTGTTTTTCTTTTTAGAAGACTCATTTATTTATTTTGGAAAGAAAGAGAGAGGGTACGGTGGGAGGGGCAGAAGGAGAGGAAGAGAAGCAGACTCCCCACTGAGGAGGAAGCCCTAAGTGTGGCTAGATCTCATGACTATGAGATCATGACCTGAGGAGGAATCAAGTTGGTCGGCTGACTGAGCTAGGCAGGCACCCCTCTGGGGTTTTTATTAGAAACCCTGCATGTGAAATAGATCTTTAACTTTCAAACAGGAATTCATCTTCATGTATTAAAGATCTTAAAAAGAAAAAAAGAGTGGGCCTGAAAAATATCTGACATTAGAGTTTACATTCTTTTAAAAGATCATTTTAAATGGGTGAATGGTGTAGATGTAGGAGAATAAGTATAGAGTGAGATTTGGCAAAGAGTAAATATAAATATGTTATATTATAGATCTATTCATATAAAATATAAGTGATATAAATATAATATATAAAATATAGTTCTCTTCCCAGAAAAGTTCCTAAAATTAGCCTGCCAAATTTATGAAGAGGTGCAAAAATAAATGAGAGGTGGGGAAACATAATGGGTGTGGATACAATCATATTGTAAGACAGGAGAATATCACTCATGCCAGGTGGCTTGACAACACTGTTTTTGTTTTGTGTTTTTCTTTAAATAGCAGACATATAGAAAGAAAAATTGGTACATTGTAAGTATAAAGCCCCATGCATTTGACACATTGAATATATTCTTGGAACATCCTCCTAGAAGCTCCCCTCATCCTACCTCTTACTACATTTGAGGATTAAGGTCACAGGTTTTATGAGCAAATAAATGTTAAAATACCAGGTTAGTCATTTAATCTTTGTAAACCTTATTCTTACTCTACTGCCTACCCTCCCCACCACCCCCCAAAAAAGGTGATAATAGATTAACTATTCTGCTAACTTCTCACAACATAGATTAGTCTTACTCATTTTGTACTTTTTATAAATAGAATCATATTGTATATAATCTTGTGTCTGTTTATATTTGTTCAACATGTTTATGAAATACACTTATATTTTGGGTACTATATAGTTAATTATTATTGCTGTACACTCTTCCACTGTGTGAATATACCGCAATGTTTCTTCATTCTGCTCTTGGGAAGTTTTTAGTTTTTGTCATTACAAATAATGCTACTATCAACACTTTAAAACATGTCTTTTAGTGAACCCATCTATGTGTTTCTGATGGGTATATTCCTAGGATTGAAGTTACTTAGTCATAGGGTATGCATATCTTTACCTTTAGTATATGTTGGCAGATAGTTTTCCAGAATGGTTATATTACTTATAGCTCCCCCCAACCTCTCACCCCCACCAATCCATAACCGTGTAGGGAGTCTGTTTCTTCATGCTCTTACCAAGAGTTGGTTCTTTTGATTTTTTTCATTTTTGCTATTCTGTGAGTGAATATTAGTATCACATTTTTTGTTGTTGGCAATTCCATGATGTCCAATGGAATTCAGTAATTTTGCATGTTTTGGCCACTTCAACCACCATATATTAATCATGAATTATAATACCTCATAACGGATACAAAATAACAATAGTGTACCTCAGGTCATGTAGACGTTTTGTCTCTTCCTTGTTTTCTCTTTCATCCCTTTTCATTCAATATTTCTGTTTTCACAAACTATTTTTCACCCATAGTTACTCAAATCAGTTTTTTTGGTCCTCTGTTCATCTATACAGATCTTTCTGTAACTTAAATATACATTGCAATGAAGTAAACTACAAACTACATGCAGAAGTGCAAAGAACAGAAATAAGAAGTGACTTCTATTTAAAGAGAGTAAGATTTCCTGACAGTTGCTGGCAAGGATGTGGAGAAAGGGGAACCCTCCTACACTGTTGGTGGGAATGCAAGCTGGTGCAACCACTCTGGAAAACAGCATGGAGGTTCCTCAAAAAATTGAAAATAGAGCTACCTTATGACCCAGCAATTGCACTACTGGGTATTTACCCTAAAGATACAAACCTAGTGATCCGAAGGGGCATGTGTACCTGAATGCTTATAGCAGCAATGTCCACAATAGCCAAGTTATGGAAAGAACCTAGATGTCCATCAACAGATGAATGGATAAAGAAGAGGTGGTATATATATACAATGGAATACTATGCAGCCATCAAAAGAAATGAAATCTTACCATTTGCAATGACATGGATGGAACTAGAGCGTATTATGCTTAGTGAAATAAGTCAACTGGAGAAAGACAACTATCACATGATCTCCCTGATATGAGGAAGTGGAGATGCAACGGGGGTAGGGGTTAAGGTGGTAGGAAAAGAAAAAATGAAACAAGATGGGATCGAGAGGGAGACAAACCAAAAGAGACTCTTAATGTCATAAAACAAACTGAGGGGGGTGGGGGGGGAGAGGGGTTGGGAGAGGGTGGTGGGGTTACATTATATGTTTAAATAAAAAAGCTTAAATAAATTTTAAAAAAGTGAGTAAGATTTCCATAAAGTAGTTATTAAAGAGCTACCTTGAGGATTAATGGACAGTGAGGTGTCTGTATCTGAATTCTATAATAAAAAAAATCCTACTTTCTAGAAAATAAAACCTATTAACATCTTACATTAGTATGATACATTTATTGCTATTACTGAATCACTATTGATATATGATTATTATTTTTTAAAAAGTCTGTATTTTATTCAGATTTTGTTAATTTTTCCATTGTTTCAGAATGCTATCTAGTATACCATATTACATTTAATCATCATGTGTCCTTAAACTCTTCTTGGCTGTGACAGTTTCTCAGACTTTCCTTGTTTTTGGTAACCTCAGTAGATTTGAGGTATACTAGTCAGGTATTTTGTAGAATGTGCCTTAGTTGGGATCGTTCAAAAAAAATTTTTTTTTCCTTTAATCATGATCATAGAGATATTATGGGTTTTGGGGAGAAATACCACAGAGGTAAAATGCCATTTTCATTGGATCATGTCAAAGGTACATACTGTCAACATGACTCATCACTATTGATTGTAATTTTGATCACCTATCTGAAGTATTTGTCCAGTTTCTCCACTTACTTTTCTTTCCCTTCTTTCCATGATGCACTCTTTAGAAGGATATCAATATGTATACCCCACACTTCAGGAGTAGGAACTTGTGTTCCACCTCTTGAGGTGAGATAATCTACACAAATTATTTGGTATTCTCCTGCAAGGAAGATTTGTGTGTATGTGTGTGCATTATATGTTCTTGGGCATTCCTGGTATCAGGTTGAAAAATTGCAGGCTTTTTCTTTTTTTCATCTCTTTTGTGGTATCTTTTGACACTCTTTACCCATTTACCTATCCCCACCCCTTTCTTCTGGCAACCATCAGTCTGTTCTCTGTATCTAGGAGCTGTTTTGTTTTGTTTTGTTTAGATTCCACGTATAAGTGAGATCATACTGTATCTTTCTCTGATTTCACTTAGCATAATGCTTGCAAGGTCTATCCATATTGTCATAATGGCAATATTTCACTCTGGGTTTTTTGTTTTTTTTTCCCGAAACTCCCCTAGTGATTCTTTTTTTTTTTTTTTTTTTAAGATTTTATTTATTTATTTGACAGAGATCACAAGTAGAGAAGCAGGCAGAGAGAGAGAGAGGGGAGAAGCAGGCCCCCTGCTGAGCAGAGAGCCTGATGCGGGACTCGATCCCAGGACCCTGAGATCATGATCTGAGCCGAAGGCAGAGGTTTAACCCACTGAGCCACCCAGGCGCCCTATTTCACTCTTTTTAATGGCCAAATAATATTCCATTTATATATGTGTATATGTATGTATATCTAAATATATGTGTGTGTGTGTATGTGTGTGTATCACATTTTCTTTATCCATTCATCCACCAGTGGATACATAGTTTACATAGTTTGCTTCCATATCTTGGCTTTTGTATGTAATGCTATGATGAACATGTGGGTGCATATATATATCTTTTTGGGTTAGTGTTTTGAGGGTTTTTTTTTTAGATAAATTGCAGGTTTGGTAAGGAAGAGACTCTTTAGCACAGGTAGTATCCTTCCAGCTTTTTTCTGTGACTGTGTGTGTTTTGAGCACTTCCTTACTTTCTGTCACTATAAATGCCCCAGGCTATTCTGCGTATTTCCAGGCCCAGTCTTAAAATCCATCATTTCAGGATATTTTGGAATACAATGGAATAAAACCAAATAATAATGTTTCCAAAGTTACTCATTAGATTTATCAGAATTCATAAGTATTTTGCTTGGGCTAGAAATTATTCCACTGACATGGCTAACCGATGGGCTTTCTAATTAGAAAATAAGGCTGGAAATTAGTCTGGAAATAGCAAGTGGTGTGAAGGGTATGTATATTCTACTTGATAAATTTTTTTCATCTTAATGGAACTGAGGAAATGAAATGCTTTTGATTATTGCCCTGAGTGTTAAACAATCATTTTTTAAATTCAGAGTTTGGTGGTTTGAGAAAGAACTGAGTTTATATACCATCAAAGGACTATATGGAGAGAATTAATAACAAAATTATCTTATTGAATAAATACATATTTAAAGCTTTATCTTCAGAGAAGATAGCTATAAATTAAAACTGTATTTTGCTGTTCATTATGAGAAGACCCATATTTATGTACAGTTTGTCAGATATGCATTCTAAGGTTCACTTAATGGTAAATGATAAATAGTTCTTTGTAAAAATATTTTTAGGTTGTTGGACACTTAGATGTTAATTCACAGTGATTCTGAGTAGGACTATGCTTTTTGTAAGGGGAAATAGTGTTAAGTTGAGTTCACTTAGTGGAATGTATTAAATTAAGCACTTTACATTCTGAGTTTCTGATTTTTTTAAAGATTTTATTTATTTGAAAGAGAGAGAGAGCACGAGTGGTGGGGCGCGGGGCTTGGGGGTAGAGGGAAGGGAGAAGCAAACTCTCTGCTGAGCAAGGAGCTTGGTGCAAGGCTCACAGTGGGGCTCTGTTCTGAGACGCTGAGATCATGGCCTTAACCTAAGTCAGTTCTTAACAGACTAAGGCCTCTGTGTTTCTGTTTTAAAAGAAACATTGACTGTTGCATTTGAAATAATTTTAGAAACATCTCCATTTTTCATAAGTTTTATATTCTAATCATAAGACACTACTGTGGTTTATAGCACTACTTATAGCACTTTTTCCATGGGCAGTAGTAGTATCAACAGGCAACAGCCTCTTCTAGCACATGGATCTTTTTTTTTCATTACCACATACGAGTTTTTATCATTTCTTTTTTTTTTTTTAAATTTAATCCCACTCCCATCTTAAATAAGAGTTGTATACTCCTTGGCAACGATAGTAGGTCCAGGTTTTTTGTTGCCCAAAGTTTATACAATTTGGAAGTCCTTCTTTAAAAAAAAAAAAAAGAATGTGAGTTACTAATATAAAATTAAGAGATAGGGAACTTTGGAGAGATAACCTTCACTGGCTTCATGGTAAATCTGGCTTTCTGGGAAAGGAGATAAAATTTTGTTCTGTTGTGAGTGCTACTGGTTTGGCCATTTATGGACTGGTCTTAAAGATGTGAATCAGACTGATTAATGTAGTATACTTGGGATTATGACTGGCTTCCCTTCCCTGCCCACATTAGTATTTCAGGTACTGTGATTACCACTGAGAGTGAGTGGTATGCAAAAACAGACCCCAGCCCTAAGGTTGGAGACTTACAATGAAGTCTGAGTATGTCTCCTCCACTAGACATTGGAAAGTCACAGAAACTGGGTTATAGTCATTTATTGTTGCTTCCTACTGTATCATAAAGCCTGGAACATATTGTTCTTAGAAAAAAAAAGCCTTAATGAGATATAATTGCTATATTAAGATGCACATATTTAATGTATACAATTTGATGAGTTTACTGTATGAATATAACTATAAAACCATCACCACAATCAAGTGATAATCATGTATTACCTCCAAAAATTTCCTTCTGCCACTTTTATTTATTTATTTGTAAATACTCTCAACCTCAGACCTAGTTTCTTAAAGTTTTAAGTGCACAATACAGTTTTATTAGTTATAGGCACTGTGTTATACAGAAGATTTCTATAAATGAAACTTATACCTGTTGAATAGCAACTCCTCATTTCGCTCTCTCCCCAGCCTTGGAAACTGTCATTCCACTCTTTGCTTCTATGAGTTTGATTACTTTAGATACTTCATGAGTAGAATCATGCAATGTTTGTCTTATGACTGGCCTATTTCACTTATTGTAATGTCCTCTGGTTCATGTATGTTGTTCCATATGGGAGAAATTCCTTCTCAATGTCCTTCATGCTTATTGACTTCAACTAAGTTGGTTGAAAGCTGAAATATTAATAGTAAATAATAAAAAGTAATAACAAATAAATATAATAATAATAAATAATTATAAATAGTAATAATAAATAAATAAATAAAAGTAATAAAAAATAGGTACCCTTGGGTGCCCATATTATGCTGGACACTGTATTAGATACCCTATATAAATTTTTAAATTATTATTAAAATAAAATTCATTAAACTTTAAATTTAAATTAAGCCTATTTCAGCTCTTTATGTATTCTAGTTTCATCGATGAGAATTCTCAGGTTTGGCAATGTCTAGGAATTTGCTCAGGTTCACAGACTCAAAGTAACATAGTGTTAATTCAATATCAAGTATCTCTATGATTATAATTTAAAAGTTATTATCTACCTTCTCAGTCTGGTGTGCTTTATACTAAACTCGCTGATGCAATCTTATCCCCCTAGAAATATGGACTATTTGCTGCCACCTAATACACAGGTGAAAAAGGGGGGGGTAATAATTATAATTCATTTAGAATTTAATATACTGTTTTATAGACTTCCATGTCTAAAAAACTTAGGTATCTCAGATATAATAAGAATTTAAATAAAAATAAATTTTTTAATAAAAAAATCCTTACAGATAAGAAATACAATAAATAGAAAATTAAGAGACTGAAATTGAAATTAGGTACACAGGAACTGTTGCTTGGGCAAATCTGACATTTTTACAAATGATTTGTATAATGTAATTCCTGATGAATTTTCTAATAGACTCATACTTCTTCCATACAATTACAGATTGTGTATGTTAGTCAACTACTATTTTACTTTCATGATTAGAATAATACTTGGCCCGTAATAAATTTGATGAAAAAATTGTCAAATGAATGAATAAATTAGGAAAAATGGAAAGCAAACAATAATTAAAACACTATTGTGAGAAACAATGGTTAATTTCTCTCCTATGTATTATAGTTAGTATCTAAACCTGGAGATAGCTAGAAGAACAGCTAAACTGGAACAAAGGAGCCACCATTTGAAGAGATGTTAGCCGTGTGTTGACTTCTCAACTGACAATTATCTCAACTCAGAAAAGGGAAAAACACAAGTTTACAGGAAAAGATATTGTTAGAGCAAATATGGCTTTGCATATGTCTTTGTTAGAAAATGCAGCAGTAAATACTCCAGAACCTTACCTAGAAGAGGTTAAATTTAGAGCAAATGAAAGTAAGCAATTACTGTCACAGTGGATATTATATCCATCAAACTCCAAATGCTATCACCCTTTTTTTGTTTTGTTTTGTTTTGTTTTTTAGACCTTCTCTACTTTACATTATACTTTCAACCACCCACTAGTTGATTTTTTTTTTTCTGGTTCCAGATTCCACCTCTTCTATTTAATTCAGGATATAATAGTCAGACTGATCATTCTCAAATCCCAAATAGCCATTAGCTAATAGATACTGAGTATAATTAGGTTGAGATAGATATTGAAGATCAGACTATAGAACTTCAAAGTCATGACAGATATTTGTTTTTAGGCAATAGGAGTTGTTGTGATCTATCTATGGACTTAGAGGTGTGACTAGGACATGGAAAGAGTAAAATATTTCAAAATAACAACAGCTCAGGGACGCCTGGGTGGCTCCATGGGTTGACCAGCTGCCTTTGACTCAGGTCATGATCCCAGCATCCTGGGATCGAGTCCCACATCGGGCTCCTTGCTCGGCAGGAAGCCTGCTTCTCTCTCTGCCTCTGCTCACTCCTGTGCTCTCTCTCTATCTGACAGATAAATAAATAAAATCTCTAAAAAAAAAAATAACAATAGCTCAGGATGAAATACCAAGTAAATGTAGAAGGAATGTAGAATTCGTGAATAGCCCAGAGTGTACCAGTGAGATGGAAATTTCCCCATAAAATGGAACCAACCTGTGTGGGCATATGCTATTTATAAGGATCACTTACTGATTTATAAAGAAAGAAAACAATACTAATTAAGATTATGGATTTAAAAAAAAAAGATTATGGGCTTTAACTTTGGGATACCATGAGTTGTGACTGTTAAGTTTATCTCTTTTTTATTAAGATATAATTGATATATAACACCTTTTAGGGGTCCCACATAGTGATTCTGTATCTGTATTTATTGTGAAAAATGCATTACAGTAAGTCGCTAATATTCATCACCACACGTAGGTATAATTCTGTTTCTTGTGATGAGACCTGTAGGGTTTACTCTTAGCAACTTTCAAACATACAGTACAATGTTGCTAATTATAGTCACCACGCTATATATTACATCCCCAGGATTTATTTGTTTTATAACTGGAAGTTGGTACTTTTTGACCACCTTCACACATTTCATCCATTCTCCAGAGCCCCTCCCCACCCTTTCTGGCAACCACCGGTGTGTTCTCTGTATATATGAATGAGTTCAGTTTTGTTTTGTTTTGGACTCTCAATGTCCATCCATATTGTTGCAAAGGGCATGATTTCCTTCATTTTGATGGATGAGTACTATTCCATTGTATATATCTACCACATTTTTCTTTATGCATTCATCCATCATATGTACACTTAGGTTGTTTCCATGTCTTGGCTATTGTAAATGATCACTTAGAATATTTCTTCTTTCATTTCTGATTTTATTTCTTTGAGTACTGTCTTTTTTCATGATGAGTCTAGCTAAAGGTGTGTCAATTTTGTTTAACTTTTCAGAAACAAAACAAAACGGCACTTAGTTTCATTGATCTTTCATTTATTTCCTCCCTTCTAAACTTGGGTTTCATTTGCTTTTCTTCTTTTGGTTCTTTGAGGTATAAAATTAGGTTGTTTGAAATTTTTCTGTTTCTTGGCATGGGAAATTTCCTTCTTAGAACCACTTTTGTTGTATCCTATAAGTTTTGGTATGTTTTCCTTTTTATCATTTGCCTTAAGGTGTGTGTGTGTGTGTGTGTGTGTGTGTGTGTGTGTGTAAATACCTTATATATATGGTATATGTATATATATTTAAAAAATATTTTATTTATTTGACAGAGACACAGTGAGAGAGGGAACATAGCAGAGGGAGTGGGAGAGGGAGAAGTAGGGCCCCTGCAGAGCGGGGAGCCCAATGTGGGGCTCGATTCCAGAACCCTGGGATCATGACCTGAGCCGAAGGCAGAGCTTGACTGCTGAGCCACCCAGGTGCCCCTGTCTTAAGGTATTTTTAAATTTTTCTTTCTTCTTTGACCCAGTGGTTCAGTATCATGCTGTTTAATATCCACATTTGTCTGAATATTCTATTTTTCTTCTTGTAACTAATTTCTAATTTCATACCACTGCAGTTGGAAAAGATGTTTGACGTCATTTCAATCTTCTTAAATTTATTAAGAGTATTATTTTGTGGGGTACGTGGGTGGCTCAACCAGTTAAGTGTCTCCTTCACCTTGGATCCTGATCCCAGGATCCTGGGATCAAGCCCCATGTGGGCTCCCTGCTCAGCCGGGAGCCTGCTTCTTCCTCTGACCCTCCCTCCTGTTTGTGGACACGCACTCTCTCCTTCTCTCTCTCTCTCAAATAAATAAATAAAATCTTTTTAAAAAAAGAATATTATTTTGTGAACTAATATATGATCCATGTGCACTTGAGAAGAATGTGTATTCTGTTGCTTTTTGGGTGGATGCTAAATACATCTCTTGATTTAAAGCCTTCATTTACTTTAAATTACTTTAATGTCTAGTGAAAAATACAATCTACCTAATATATTTTTTAATTTAAATTAGACAGAATATAGACCCAATCAGTGAAAAGAAACCCTTTGGATAAAAATGAATCTTTTTAAAACATATCTTTGAAGTTCTTGAGTGGAGAAAACACTGCCTGTCAATGGGCACTGGAATATCCAGGCTAATTTAAAGTTAAATGCACATTGGTAGGACTCACCTTGTATGCATGACAGTTGAAGGGCTGAGGAAAGAATGATATGATATTCACCTCAAAGTTTGTGTTTGCTTAGATCTGCTGGTAGTGCTATGGTATTACCACATGGCAGGGAGTCAGCTGTATCTCTTCAGGCCAAAATTTGCCAAAAAAATACCAGGCTTTGTCTCTGTATTTATAGATATAAAATACAACACGGACTTCAAACTCTCACAGATTTTTACACACTGCAATTTTCCAAGAGAATAATTAATTGGTGGTCTAACTAGGGAGCTCTAGGAAGGTGACTTTTTTCTTCTGTCCCCCACTGATCTGCATGCCATATGGGCTTTAAATAACCACTGTCTTCCTAGAACATCTATCACAAATAATGTGAGAGTCCCTGGGTCTCCGAGGATAAGGACAGTAAAGATATTTTGGATGATCTTCCAGAAATGTCCTTGTATTTGCTAAGCATAAGTATTTGCATTTAAGGTATAAAAGTCTTAATTTTGGCTTCAGACAAGAAACTGGCTTGAGCAATTATGAGGAGAAAGCTTCCTGGAAGGGCACTCAGGAGGTGAGTATAGTGTAGCAAGGGCAGAAGAGTAGCAACTAAATATTAGGCATTACTCTCCCTGACCTTGCAGCTTAGCTAATGTCCTCGCTATTCTTGGGGAACAATTACAATTAAAAAGCATAATTACTTTCATGGATCCTTTTAGAGTTTACAAAGTAAGATCACATAAATTATCTCATTATTATATGTGGTGTTTTAGGTATTTTTGTGTTTTTCCCTTCCAGTTTCACCTGGTCTTTTTACATCCATGCCACGAGATAGGAGGCCAAAGATTAGTATCTCAGTTTAGCAAAGAAGGAGACTGAGGCTCCAATATTAGTGACTTTTTAAAGATCACTATGTGTTGGCAACAAAAGCAGAACATGTACAAACTTCTGGATTTCTGGGCTTGTAATCATTTATATAGAAAGCATTTTTTTGAAGAACCAGAGAGGCAGTGCCTGGCCTCAGATCTATGACCACATAAAAGCTGCTCTGAGAAACATTTCCTTCTGGCAGCCAAGTATGAGCTGAGCTCCAGGAGGAAATGTAGGAGGACAATCAGGCTCCTCTCGTTCCCTCTGTGATTATGCTTCATGTGCTCCCACATGCCACTGGGAATGATTTTTGTTCACAGAAGAATTCTCGAAAGAGGTCTTAAACACAGATTTTGTGTTTAAAACAACAACAACAACAAAAACTAAAACAAAAATACTATTGTGCTACCCTGATTGTTCATGTGAAATCAATGTACCTACTTTCAAGGGAGAAAAAAGACATCTACTCAGAAAAGCCAAGGTTTCTTGGAAAAGTACAGGAAAAGCCAAAAAAGAAATGAACAGTAGCCATTATTGAATCCAGAAGTTCTAACTTTGAGGAGATCAGGGAGAGGGAGGCATGGAACATGATCGGAAGCTCCCGGAGGAAATCAAAGCCACGTTCCCTCCGATGGCATTGGGTTTTCGCTCTTGCTATATTTTACCTCCCTTGAGGGCTCTGCTGACCTGAGGGTGTCCACCACCAGAAGGAGGTTCTGCTCTATTTCTGTACACATGAAGGCGAGATGAGGGAATGGGCCCCTTGGGACATGATGATCTCTCCCTGCTGAGAGTGCTAGCTAGCCCTCAGTCCTGGCTTCCCTGTTCTCTGAAAGTGAGAGCATCCATCCCAATGAGAAGCGAAGCTATAGAAACCAAATTCCAACTTGTTCTTGCCCACATATAAGGCAGTTGCTTCTTATTTCTCAGGGAGTCTAATTCTTTGGAGCCAGTACTATACAGCATTTCAGGAATATCCTGCCACGTGTCAGGGCAGTCGGCTGGGAAGCAAACTGCTGCTGTGGAGACCTTGATGTTTGTTCTGTGAGGGAGGAAGAGGAACCCCTTCAGGCCTACCCCCAGGCAGCTGATTAAAATAAAGCTGCCAGCAGGGAGTCCGAGGATATAGAACTTCCTGAATCAAATCTCTGCAGTTTGTAGCCATTTACTCCAGAGACAAAGGACCCGACCCAGAGTGATTCCTGAGGGATTATAGTCCAATGTATAATGTCAGTGAATTTTGCCCTGAATCATCAAGAAAAAATAAATGCACTTTTTATTCAGGCAAAAATATGCATAATGTGACAGATTTTAAAATCACCCAAGCTTTCAGTCAAATCACCCGGTTCCCATTTGGTGTTGAAGACATGGCCGACTAACAGAAGCAAAGTGAGTTTCCTCTCTTGCCTCCACCTGCTCTCATTCCAGGAGGGGGACAGGTATACAGGAACACATTTAGAGGATTGTGACATGTGCTATGATTAACACTGGAACAATCTTATGACAGTACTGGAGAGCACATAATGAATTTGAACAGTGATACCCGTGACGGGCTCAGAGGAGGGTGCGGTTTCATCTGAAGCAGGAATCTATTTGATCCTTGCCCATGGAGAAAGCTTGAGCCAAAACCATTAACAACGTGCAGGCAAACACGAGGAATGGCAAAGAGATAGCCACATGCGGAGGCAGAGGGACAAGCAGAAGGATGAAATAGAGGCTGGGTTATAGAATGGGGAGCTTTAAATGCTTGGCTTGGTAATTGGTTATTTATTCCAAGCGATGGGAGGAGAATGTTTTAGGACAGGGGGACTAGCCATAACTCTAGCAGTGGCCGAAGTGTTGATCGGAGAGAGACCAGGTAGGTGACCACGCAGTAGGTGGACAAGAATTTAAGAGGGTCAGCACTAAGTTGGCAGTGGCAACAGAAAACAGCTCTAAGCAAGAGACATTCTGAAGATGAGTCACATCTTCTAAGAACTCAGAATCCCTCCAAGGCCAAACACATACAGGAGTGTTTAATGTAATAATTTTATGGTGGCTTGGAAAAGAGAACAAATTGTGTTAGGAATGAAAACTCATTCAAAGAAAGAGAAATAGTATGAGAACTTGCTGTTAAAATAAGCAATTTGAAAAACCGGATCAAACTGCCAGCATGTGTAGGTTGGGATAACGGGATGTATGTAAAGTGGAGAAAAATGGTAAGTCAGTTTATTATACATTATGATGCTTTGGAAAATTTTCAATCTCACTGGCTCTTAGCATTCAGAAGTTTAACGGTATCAGGGCAAAATAATTTCATATGTCATAATTCACTATATTCCTTGTGTATATAAATTTTTATTAAACAGAATATTTTAAATTAAAATATTTTCCTAAAAATGGCAGAATTAAAATATGTTCGAAAAGATAATTGGACCAGTGGTGATCTGATGTTTGACAATTGTGTATCTGATATTTAAATTGTCCCCTGCACCTGTATTTCAGAAGCACAAAATTTACACATATATCTAAGGGGATAATGAAACTGATCTAGGAGTTTTTATATTTCAACTTTTATTGCTCAATTTTACGGTTAGATATATTTTATGAAAAGCATTGCCCTTCGGATCAATACTGTGTTTACATTAATCTAATAAATAATGAAAATAACTCTTAAACAAGCCAACCATATTAAGCAATATATAAATAACAATTTTAAAGCTGTAGTTGAATAATTGATCATGGTGTAAACCACATTTTGCCTTTAAAAAAATACTATGTCCCCAGAAAAGATTGCAGTATTTATAAAACAAAGCCTGTGTGTTTGTCAAGATATTTATTATGCCAAATGTTTGCACGAATTTTAGGATGTAAAGGATTAGATCTTCAAGGCTTATTGACATTCTGTGTTGTGCAACGTGTATCGGAGGCTTGTGCAGTAACAGACTTTTAGAAGACTCCAACTTAATAAAAATGAAACTGACTTGAAAATTTCTGTTTCTGAACATTTTCTGATTCTTATACCTAAAATAATTAAGAACTTAAGCATGTGGAGATAGTTTTGATTCATAGGAAGACCCAGGATTATACTTGTTTCTCTAAAAGATTATTATATTAAATCTCACAGCCAATGAAAATGTAGCTAACCATCCCACCAGGTAGAATGAGTTCTAGAAGAGAAAAATAAGTGTCTCGATCTCTAATATTTATACATGTAATACCTATTATATTACATATTTATGTAATTATATATGCACTTTTAAATTTCTCAAGTTATTTTTTCCTGCCCTTCTGGCTCCTTAAAGAATACTGTTTATTTCCATATGGATTTTAAAGTTAAAACTGTGTTTTATATAATTGTATACAGTCCCCCAAACAGTCCCCCAAATGGAAACAGATTTAGGCATTTTTGTTGTATCGACAGTACTAAAATATCTGGAAACATCTGGGTTGCTGACTAAATATTTCTTTTTCCATCCAGGTGCCTGTGCTATAGTAATCCCAGTTTAAAATTGATTGTGTTTAAAAGTCATTAACATCTGCATTACTGATTGAATATAAGCATGGAGCTTCTAGAGACAAATGATGGCAGAAATGTAACTTAATTCCAGGTATTTATTTATTCTCTTGCATGCCGCCTTTTACCTCATGAGTTTTCCTTTTTAGATTTGGCCCTTAGAGCCACTGTTGCCAGGAGGTGGGAGGATGGAATCCACAAGGACAGCATGTCTCCCTCCCTCCCCATGTAATGGAAAATGCTTCCGTTCTGGGAAGGAGAGGAGAATATTGCATATAGAGTTAGCAGCAGACATCCTACCTCCCCAAGAGCCACATTGCTCAAGGTTAACTCTGAACAGGAGGATGAAATGATACAGTATCTTCTTTAAATTGAGGGGTGAGTTAAGAGAATCTGTGCCCCATTTCCTAGTTGGGGACAGACTAAGATGTGAGGCTTCAGAGGGAGGTGCCATGTTGTCATGGAACATTAGCTACAGAGTAGAAAGGATGTGGCTATGGTCTGCATATGTGTCTCCCCACATTTATATGTTGAAATCTAATCCCCAAGATGATGGTATTAGGAAGTGGGCCTTGAAAGGTGATTATGAATGGCGAGGGCATCTGATTCATGATTCTCATGAATAGAATTAGTCCCTTATAAAAGTGGCCTGAGAAAGATGGCTTGTCCCTTCCCACCATGTGAGGATACAGTGACAAGTCAGCAGTCTGCAGCTGGGAGAGGGTCACCAGAACGTGACCGTGTAGGCACCCTTATCTTGCACTTCTAGCTTCCAGAGCTGGGAGATGTAAATTTTTGTCATGAGCCACCTAGTTTATTTTATTTGGTTATAGCAGCCTGAATGGACTAAGATCAGTGTCATGGCATAGATAGACACAAGAGATTCAGAGACAACCCCCTTGGGTCTTCTGTTGTCCAGAATGACACGGGAGGTCACTGCAGTGTTCTTACATGCAACGGTCCCACCAGAGACTGGCTCGCTCTCAGCCAGTTGTTGAACATGACTACATAAATACGAAATAGGACAAGCTGCATCTAGAGCAAGGGCCAGCATCAGACCCGTTAAATAGATATTTCTTGATTTGGAGGTAGATATCCCTCCCCTACCTGTGACTAAATACTAATTGTATAAACCTTCTTCCTCTCTCCTCAAACTTAACAGTTTACCACCAACCCAGGGCAACTCTTGAGAAAGTTCAAGTCTTAGAGCTGAAATTTCCTTAGTTATAGCTTGAAAAAAAAAACAAAACAAAACAAAACATTAGACAGAATGGGACTTAAGTGAGACATTAAGTTTCTTGATAGACTCAATGAAGACTTTATAAATTGATGTGTCTGTTATTACCACAAGTTTCACATCTTTTGTCAAATATATTCAAAATTACATGGAATTTTTACCTTTGCATTATTAGATGTACAAATTGCTCTGTCTGAAAAAAGTCTACATGCTGTTAAATATTTTTGTACAAAGGTGCTTGTTTCATACTGTTTTTGTGAACTTGTCTCACTGATAAACCCATTAATAAACTGGATTTTTGGAGAAGAATCCACAGGTCCAAAATTGAATTTTATGTAGACATTTGACCTAGAGCATGTTACCTAGTTGTTCTGAACCTATAGAAAAAGGAAATATTAATATTTACCTTCTATGGTTGCTGTAAAATTAAATAATACATAAATACAGCTACTTAATAATTGTTCATTTTTACATCCTCCTTATAATCAGAACTGGAAGGCATAAGAGACCTTCCTATACAGTGCTTCCCAAATGGTTGGTTTTTGGCACAATTGTTGGGTAGTTAAAGCAACACAACTCTCCCCAGTATAGTGTAGCTACACTACTTCTTTCATCCAGTCTTACTTTTTTTAATCTTTTTTTTTTTTAAAGATTTTATTTATTTATTTGAGAGACAGAGATCACAGGTATGCAGACAGGCAGAGAGAGAGAAAGAGGAGAAAGCAGGCTCCCTGCTGAGCAGAGAGCCTAATGGGACTTGATCCCAGGACCCTGAGATTGTGACCTGAGCCGAAGGCAGAAGCCTTAACCCACTGAGCCACCCAGGCGCCCCTATCTTTTTTTGTCTTTACCTCCTTTCACAACCAACCCTCAGACTTTTTTTATCCGCTCATGCCATCGGTAGACTTTCCTCTTGAAAGCTTTCTTAACTCTGCTAACCCTTCTTACACTAAGACTGAAACCAAATTAAAATGATTAAAGAAGGGCATCAAGCCCCTCGCCTCACCTCATGCTGTTCTCTTTGGTAGTCCCTTACTCTACCCCCTCATCTACTGGCATATGTTCTGTTTCAGAGGAGTCCGTTCATTTATTGTGCTCACAGAAATAATCAGGCGTGGTCCCAAGAAAAATAAGTATCTCATGTCACGTAAGATATTTTAGATACACACCAAATTTTTTCATCTCATCTACAATTGACAAAAAGCCAAAAGTACGTCATGTTTAACTTTGGATAATAAATATGATTACTTCATTGTTAATGAGACTAATAAGTCTACCTACATAAATAATGTTCCAGAGATCTAGTTAGAAAGGAGTTATGAGCTAATAAGGGTGGGGTCCTATGTTTTGGCTTAAAATCATTCTAAAGCTGAAGTCCTGTGTAAAACCAAAAGCAAGACTCAACAAATAATTAATAAAAGCATTATCCACTGATTTATGACAGCCAGTAGATTGCTCATGCAATTTTACTGCAACCTTCCAGTCTCCTAGCATAATGCAATGGCACCTACTTGAATTATGAGCTAAGTCCTTGCAAGTCTCCTTCAGTCCTTTGTCCCTGTCGGGAGTTTCAACATGTAGCGCATAACAACTTATTTACGAACAGAGAGCAAATGCTTTTTCACACACTTATTCTTTCTTCACATGGGTTGAGGACAAGTCATAACACCTCCCTGGGACATGAAGCACTTTTTAAAAATAACCAGCTGCACAAGTAACCTTCTGGTTTCCGAAAATAGATATATATGTAAGGTGCGTTTTAGTAATGTGACTACGAAGAGCAAAGACAAAATAGGAATTATAATGAACTGTTTTTTCTTAAATAAAGCCCAGGAAAATCTTGACTGTGTAGCTTAAATTTTGCTTTTTTTCCTGGGAATAAAACAAAAGTCTTGGGACCATCTATGAATATCATAGAGGTTTTGTTCCTAAATCCTTATTAACCTACAGATGGGAAAAGTGCCTCTTTCCTTTGAGATCCTTTAAATATGTTTTTCTCTAATAAACCATAGAATCCTTTGTTCATTTTCCTCTTGTCTTCAAAAAGTATCTCAAGAGAGTCTTTTAGAGGAAATTGGGTTTACAATCATAAAAACAATTCTGTCAGAACACAAACGTTTAAAAAAATCATTCTCGTGTGGGTCTCTCTGAAAGAACTTCCCATTTGGCATGTTCGAGGGAGATTAGGGATGATTGCCTTTACTATTTGCTATCTATGGATTTAGACCTTAAACTGCTTTGCAATCTGACCGAAATTCTATGTAGGCTCCGTGCATATTGTGGGGAGAGGAGGGTGAGTTCTAAGGGGGAGATGACATAGTGAGTAGGAACTGTGGGTATTTTGTGTCCTTTTTATGATTCACTCTCATAGGAGTTCTGTCTGAGTGGATTAGGGAACTGTCAATTCCATCTCCATGTAACAACCCTGCAGGTCCCTCATGTAGCTGCTTGGGGTACAACCTTTCAAAGCTTCAGAAGGACCTCAAGAGCATTTCGCTGTTGTTTTAATAGGAAATTTGAAGTCACATGGGCTGATCCTGTTCTAATTCCATGGCAGTTTTTAGGATAAAGTAGGCTCTGTTAGCGTCATCTAATTTTGGATAGTGAAATCTCTGTGCTCTTTTTGGACCACAACTAATTGAAGTCAGGCCACTGTTCCTCTTATTGAACACATCTATTACCCACTATGGCAAAAAATTAATTTCCATTCTGTATTCAATATTAAAAAGACACTAACTTTTTGGGGCTCCTAAGTAAGTGAAATCCTGCTCACCACCCACGCCCTTGAAAATAACAGAGTAAACTTGACCTGTTATCCAGGATGAAAGTTTCTTTCAGCAATTCATTAATTATTTTCTTGGATTTTTTAGAGGAGGAAATAAGACTGAAGAAAAAAAGGAATTATATGGGTGCAGGGAGAGAATGGCAAATAAGAAAGTTAAAAGACAAATGAAGCCACATATGGTTATTACTTTAAACTTGGCAGAGCAGTTTGTGGTTGGTTAAGGAGAACACCAGAACCATGTCTGACACAGACAAGAGTGATTCACTTTTTCTCTGAAATTGTGTCTGTGTGTGTGTTTAATTTTGTGAACATGAAACATTTAGTTTCCTTAATAATAGAAAAAGGTGATACATTTCAGTTTGTTGAGGTCATCTGCTACCCAGGGGAAGTGTTTTGTGTTATCGACCTCATGTCCTCAGTTCCTACCATGATGCCTCAGGAATGATGGGGACTAATTAAATGTCTGTTGAATGAACAAACACGAGCTAAACATGTCTGTTTTTTAAAGACCTAAAATGATAAGTATTAATTTACAATTTGTGTTTTTTGACATTTATATATTTTTTAGTCCATTTGGTGTTTGAGATACACTTTTTTTATGATTCCCAAATTTAATCTCCCTTGAACTAGAGTATGTTTTCTGTAGATGTTCCGTATTGATGTATAAATATTTAACTATATATATATTTTTTTCCAGCACTCTCAACTGAGGCAGAGAACATTTCTGCTGATACGTAAAGAATGGTTCTAGGGATAGATCTGTGCTAAAAGCTGGATGCTGAGCCTAGGAATTCAACATAGAGTCATTTCCTATCTTCACTATGCATATATTTGGACATTTCGCCAATCTCATTGGTCCTATCTATTGAATATATCAAAGCAAATTCCAGCTTGGGTATGTTTAGAGTATCTAAGGAAAATATTATCAAACCCTGGGATTTGAATTCCTGTGACTCACTGATAGGGTCCAGTGTCTATAACTTGACCCTCAGTGGAAACTTTTCTAGCTCCCAGGTACATTGGTTGTCAGTTGAGAGCCTTGTTTCTTTATTGGGACATTTGAATATAAGCTAGAAAGCTGAAAGCCTTATCATCTTAAGTTTTCTTCGTTTTAGAAATTTTTTGTTTTTATAAGTTATTTGCTGAACTAGGAGAGGTTACATACGACTGGACATCAAAGTAAAGTGTAAGGGCAAAGCGTTTGCTGTAAATGAAGATCTCCTCACTAAAATAAAAATGAAATTGAAGAGAGTTTGGAAATTGTACTTCTGAACAGATAGGTGCCTCAGAGAATACTGGTTTGATCTCTGGCCAGTCTCCAAGTATCAGAGCAGGAGAGAATATCCCAAGGTCTTCTCAACTTGTTCATTTGGATCTCCCCAAATCAGCATGGCCCATTCTGCACATAGCAGTCCCCACCCCCCAGTTTTTTCTCTCCTTTCATTTCCATTTCAGGCAATGATGACATATTGGTGATCTATTGCTACATAATAAATTATCACCGTAGTCAGTGGCTGAAAGGCAACAATAAACATTTATTGTTCTCACAGTTTCATGGAGTCAAGAATATGAAGCAGCTTGGCTGAGGAATTCTGTTTCAGGGTCACTCATGGGGATGTAGTCAAAATGTTGGTCTGGCATACAGTCAACTGGAGGCTTAAGTGGGCTGTCAGATCTGGTTCCAAGGAATCTCACTCACATTGCTGGCAAATTGGTAGTGATGCTTAACAGGAGCCCTCATCGTCTTCCTGTAGAACTGACCCAAAACTGCTTGAGAATTCTTGTGACATAGGATCTGGCTTCCTCTGGAGCGAAGGGAGAGAGTCAGGTGGAAGTTGTGTTCTTTATGACCTTGCATAGGAAGTCACATACCATTACTTCTGTCATATTCCATTCATTAAAAGGAGTCCCGAGGTCTAGCCTACATCTGAGAGAAGTGTAATTAGGCTCCACCTTTTGAATGGGAGAGTGTCAAAAATTTGCAGACTTATTTCAAAATCAGGACAGATGAGTTTCAGCCAATTTTGCTGGTTTCACTTTGCTAAAGAGCTACTATAAATCCCCTCTCACTCACCCCTTTTCTTTGTCTGACTTGAGGTCCTCAGAAAATCTCACTTTTTAACTGCTCGCTTGTTTGCTATATTGCATTTCTCAAATATTTCCACAACACAACCAGAGCAATCTTGCTAAAATCTGACCATGTCACTCTGCTCCTTAAAACTCATAATTTGTTCTCCATGACATAATAAAACACAAGCATCTTAACATCACTCATTCATTTTTCCTACTTATGATTTCAGACTCAAAACTCTTCCTTTCTCTGCTTTAAATTTTGTATTTTGTATATTGAACTTCTGTAATTTCTCAAACATATAGTGGTACTTTGGATACTATTCTCTCTGTACCAAAGATCTCTCTATACCTTTTTCTATGAAGGCCCAGATAGTAAATTATCTTTGGCTTTGTGGGGCTTACTGTCTGTCGTAACTACTAAACTTTGCGTAACAATGGGGCAGGACTGTGTTTACATAAAACTTTATTTACAAACATAAGTACTAGGCCAGATGCAGCCCATGGACTGTAGTTTATTGACCCCTGTACCATACTATCCTCCTTTCAAATAACATGCCCCATTTACTTTTCCAGATAACACTTATGATTGGTTCTTTAAGAGTCCTCTCAGGTACTATCTCCTCTATGAAATTTTCCAAGTGCTTCTAGGTTGAAATAAGAGCCTTTTTTTCTGTGACACCATTGCAGCCTGTAAGTACTATTATGGCTTTATCACATGAACTTGAAATTGCCAACTTTCCAAAAACCTACCTCATTAAGCTGGCAAGTCTTTTTCTTTTTTGAGATCCCATTGCCAAGCATAGTTTCTGACTAGAGTGTCAGAACTAATGCCTGGAAGACTCTTAGGAAAATATAATATAGAAAAGGATTACACAATAGAACAACTTTCCTCTTCTTATGTTTTATCTAATATGGTCTGCTAGTTTTATTTTTTGTTAAATATGGTCTATTGATATTCCACTTTGTTTTATATAGATAAAAGCAATGGGGTCTGAGGGCAGATCCACAGTTGAATGTAACAAATATTTCTTACCTGCAATTTTCTATTATAAAGGAACATCCCTCCAGGGAACACGATCCAGACCAACAAGTCTCAACAGTGTCTGCTCATTAGAATTTCATGTAGAAATGGCATATGGGTATATGGGTGCGTGTGTGTGTTTGCGTGCACGTGTGTGCAGGTGCACACACACATACACCCCTTGAGATTCTCATTCAGTAGCCTTGCAATAGTGCAGAGGAGGCTATGCTTCCAGAGGGACTATAGGGGATTGTATTACATAGAGGGGGTTGAGAATCCTTGAGCTCTCGCTCATATCTAGCAGTACAACTCTGATGGCAAAATTTAAAATCATATTTCAGATATGACAAGGTAATGGGAAAATATTATGCATAGGAAGAATTAGAATTTGGTGGAATGACTTTTGGGTACACTATGCTAAATTATTTTATGGCCTTAAGCAACTTGCTTGAGTGAACTCACCCTGGATCTTCTCGTCTTTAAAATGAGAAGGTCAGGGGGCGCCTGGGTGGCTCAGTGGATTAAGCCGCTGCCTTCGGCTCGGGTCATGATCTCAGGGTCCTGGGATCGAGCCCCACGTCGGGCTCTCTGCTCTGTGGGGAGCCTGGTTCCTCCTCTCTCTCTGCCTGCCTCTCTGCCTACTTGTGATCTCTGTCTGTCAAATAAATAAATTAAAAAATAAATGAGAATGTCAGATAATGTAACTCTCCATATTTTCATTTTATTAGTTCTTAAATCCCGTGCTTTTACAGGTATGTTGCTAAATTTTGATTAATATGTATGTTCTAGTTATCTAGTGTTATATAACTAACCACCCAAAACTTAGTGACTTAAAACAATGACAACATATATTTTGCTCACTAATGTGCACTCTGGGCAGGGCTCAGTGGGATAGCTTTTCTCTGATTCACTATGTATTAGTTGAGATGGCTCAAAGACTGGAGTTAGTAACCATTAGAAGGCTCACTCACTTGCTGTTCTAATTGATGATGATCGTTGGCTGATTCTAGTAGCTAAGGCTGTGGCCAGACACTTATATGGTCTTTCCATATGGCTGCTTGCCTTCCTCACAGCATGGCTGCTGAGTTCCAAGGTCAAGCGTTCCAAAAGAGAAGGAATCAAGTCAAAGCTCTTCTGCTATTTGTGACCTCGTATCACAAGATAGACTATATCACTTCCATTGCATTCTATTCATCAAAATAGTCACAAATAACTTCCCAATTTCAAAGGGATGGGAAATCACTGTATTTGTTGATATAGGACTAACAAATTTTTTGAAGCACACACAGGATAAGAAATCCCCTTGCAGCCATTTTAAAATGCAATTTACTATAGCATAAATCTATTTTTTACTGTAGTTGAATATGTTACGGTAAGATTTGAGAGAGTATGTAGAGCTTAGTGAGTTTTTGCAAAGCAGTTAGAGAAGACAAAGTTTGCTGAAATGTAGAAATAAGCATAGCATAACTCTAGTAAATCACAAAGAAAAATCTCATGTTTAATAGGTTAGAATTTTGCCCTTTGACCATATAAAGGAGCATGGCCAGGGCAATAATAGGCCGGGCGAGAGTGCTATCAGTGACACATAGCAGAAGAAAGGCTAAGAGCGTTCTTGGCAGAAACTCCCAGGCATCTGCTCCAATAGCCACTTTCCCCTTCTCCTGTTAGAGAATCCAGGTTTGAGCGGCACATGATTGAACAGAATAAAGATCCTATTTACCAGCCTCCCTTGTAGCTACATGTGGCAATGTGGAAAGTGCTGGCTAAAAGTGATATGTGCAACATCTGGCAAGTGTTTTGAAAGGGAGAGGGACACACCTATCTCATACCCTCTTTGGTAGATCTTTCTGGTGGCTGGAATGTTGCAGCTGTCTAATGACTAGTCATGTTGGAACAGGATGCAGAGCAGTTTAGGCGGATCGCTGATGACTGTGATGTCATTGTTCCAAAACGGACTGTGTCTTCTCCCCCAGACTTCGTTTACATAGAAAAAGCTGAGATTGTATCTTAGTCATTATTTCAGATTTGGTAACATTCAATTGAACCTAGTCTTATATGTGATGATTACATTAGAAGTATTGCTGAGTTCTTGGTGTTGTCTTAGAGGCCATCAGCATTTCTAATATTAAGTTTCTCAGAGACCTAAAGTTACGCTGTACCATCATCATGTCTCCCACTATTATATTTGAGGTCCTTGATCCACTACACATAGTCCAAAGTTGAATACATTTTATAATGTCTGGTTACATTGTTTGAATGGTTCACATACAATTGCAAATATATAAAACACAATAGTCTATTTCATAATATTTTGAAGAGAATCGCAGGAGATAATGTGAAAAACACCCTGTACATTTGCCCTGAGATAAGAAATAATCATTATTGTTTGTGATGGTGCTGATTACAATGATCCATAACTAGTATTCAGTGATCTTTTTGAATTGATCATGTGGACATTATATTGGAGAACCATATAGTTTCGTAAAAGGAGAAATAATGACTGTGATCATGATATATGTCTCTTCTCTTTACCACTTTCACTTTTCATCTTTCTGCAGGTAAGATCATGCTCTGGCTATAATAATAGGTACTTAATGCCATGAGTGGCTCATGCCATGAGTACTCAAAAGTATGCAGGAGGACCTCATGCTTGTGATCAGAGTGATTGTTCCAGAAATAGGCACATGCCCATGAACCAGGTGGCCTAATAAAAACACTAACTAGGGATTTTAGGGTGGAGGTGTGTAGGCATGGGGAAAATCATTATAATGATGTGCAAATAATAAGCTTCTGGAAGCCACTGTCTACCTAGGTAGAAAAAGCCCATCAGCAGCAAGGGAGAATACAGCTACAAGTGGAGAAAAATCAAAGGTGTGAGAGTGTTTGTGTATGTTTATGAGAGAGAAAGGGAAAGACTCTTGATATTTATCAAGTCAACGGCTCCAGATATTTTTAAATCCCAACTTCACTCCTGACCTCTCCAATTACATGAGCCTAAAACATATTTCTATTTCACTTTAAACTTCTTGAATTGAGTTTTTCAGCTCTTGAAATTAAGTGACTCCTAGCTATGTCAATGAGGAATTAGAGAAGATGAAAAGACCTATTGAGAAATGCTGGGTGAATCTCCTATTTGAACAGCAAAAAGCGGTCTGAAATATTACGATTATATTGAGTGTGTCCATGGGTATATGTGTGTGTGTGAAGGCAGATCACACAAAGAGTATAAACACATGTAGCAAAAGCAATGTTCTCTTCTCCAAATTTAATTCTTAGATTTTACTATATTTTCTAATATCTGTTTATTTGCCTTGCTGAAACATCAACACATAAGCCACACATTTTAATTCCAATCGATCAGTTATCCAAAAGCCTTATTTGTGTTCTAAGCAGCAGTCTGCTGGGCTATTAAGGGCTAGTTATGTACCAGGCAGATTTGAGAAGGTGTTCTTATTTTCCTGTAAGCCTCACACAGCAAGCATGTAGCTTGGCTTTGAAGATCAAAGTCAGTCTTATCTTTTGATTTTAATCCTTTATTTTTCCAATAAAGCATAATTTTAAAAATTCAGAAACTATTTTAATTTTGAAAGTTCTAAAATACATTCAAGATTGTTTCATATAAATCAAAGTCAACCCTTTTCTAACTAAATTAGATGTTAATGAAGGAGGGCAGACATGGCTATTGTAAAAACAGTCTGTTTTAGATAAGAAGAGAACAAATATCAACTTCAAAGACTTTATTTAAGAATTGCATGAATGAAAATCCAAGTGTCGGAATATTTGTCAATATATATTTTTTTAACATAGCTAACCATTTTTTGAAGGGGAAAGAATCTTGTACGTGTCTGGTACTTATCTGTTGGAGGCCCTCGTGTGTGTATGTACATACATACGTGTATGTGTGTATAATGTGTGTGTATACATGCAATTGTAGAATGGAGATTATTTCTCTTAATATACTCGCAGCTCTGTAAAACAACTGAAAATACTCCCCATTCCTTAAATAGGTAAATTATCATTGTAACAGACACCTAGGTGGACCACTGATATGCCCCCAGATCATTAAATCTAGTGTAGTCAATTAACCATCTGGATACAGTGTAGTCAAATTAGCCATGTAAAATCCAAAATGTCCGTTGAGATTGTTACCGGGTAACCGTTTTTCCCAATTATCCCATAGTGAGATGGGCTATGAAACCTCCTCATTCTCTTGTTAATTTCTTCTTTACTATCTCCTCCTTTCCCTCTATTTTCTCTCTGTTTTCTACCTTATCCTCTACCCTCTTAAATTCTGTGTATTCCCTGGGCCTTGCTCACCACTCTTCCCCTTTTCTGTAGGGACAGAGTGTCCTAACTCCTCATCAGTTCAGTGAGTTCTCAAAACCTTCTGTGGTAGCTGCCGCTGATGATAGGACTGGGCTTTCTGCATGAGAGCTTTTCTGCTGCTCCCAGAGTTGGTTTCCATTTACCTTGTCTCATATTCCTGTTCCCAGGGGCTTCACCTTCAGTGCTGTCGCTCAACAGATGCTCATTTCCACTCCCTGGGGAGATCATCGAGCGTGGAGCAGGAAAAATAGCTCCTCCTCACAAAAAAAACAAGAGGGTAAACTTCAACAAATTGCAGGGAGCTATTTAGCAAAATCCTGAATTGTTTCGGTACTTAAACTGCCATGCGAGAAGCAAGTGGTTCCTGTCTTGATTAAAGCTATAAATGCATGAAAGTGTGTATTAGCTTGGCTTTTCTGATCCCAAATGCAAAGCATGTGCCATTGCCACAAGTGTTCGATTATAAATACAAGCCCCAGAAAGTACGCTTAGGAAGTTCTTAACTGTTTTTTTTTTTCCTAGCCGTGAGCGTTGAGTTTAACTTTTAGGAAGAGATGTGGGTAAGCAGGTGGGATTTCGATGTAGCGGACCTGAAGGACAATCCAACCCCTATGCCAAATTCAAACATCATTAAAATGGAAACATGCCGCTATGCAGTCCAAAGCCAAATACCACCTCACAGTTAAAAGAAATTAGTGTTTGGCACGCACTGCATTTATGGCATCCCAAGCTTCTGGAAGCTATGAAAATAAAGCATTTTGAGGTTCTGTAATAGGGGCTGTATAGTCTCTAAACAGAAAACTGGAAATAGTAGTATTGATTTAGCTGGTTACTCTTTTCTGTTATAATTTCTTCCATTATATATTAAAGAAAATATGTTGTTACTGCTTAGATTTTCGAAAATTGTTGTATTTTGAGGTAACACTTTCCAGAACATAAATGAGAAGGCTGTGGAAGACAGATTTTTACCTCATGATTAAGTGTGTGTGACAGTCTCCCAGAGATTCGGAGGGGATCAGGGAAACAGTTAGTGAAAAAGTAAAGGTCTGAATATGAAATCTGGACGAAATAGATGGAAGGTGAAGAAAAGAGTAAAGTGTAAACAGAAGGAAGCAAGCCCAGAAGTATAGAGGTGAACCTCAAAAGTAAATGCTAGATAAAGCAAGTTGTTTTCATCTGACCACTGGTCAGTCCCCTGGGATATTCTTCAAAAAAATATTTTACGGTCAGATATATTGGGAAACACTCGTTTTGTCTTTCCATTGCAGATTCACAATGTAGAAGAACATATTACAGAGTTTGAAAATTTCGGTAAGGTTTAGCTCCATGTTCCTAGTGATCTTTGATTTTTACAGAGGAATTCAATTCATTTAGACAAAACAGAGGGATGTGGAAGAATTCTGCTGCAGTATGAGGATAGGAAACACACTGAAGCCTCACAGACTCCCACGTAGGTATTTTAGTTGTAGTTTAGTCCTTTTGCCAACTTTTCGGAGTGGCAATTCGTTGGGCCTAGCTTGGAAAATATATTTATTTCTTTTTCAATCAGCTGCAGCCCAATTCACTGTCTCATGTGGAATCTTCATAAAAAATTGGAAGATAGCAGAGTAATTCCTTCATATTTTCACACTGTGTTCCCATACTATGCTTTAATATCTCCCATCTTAAAAATTTCCTTTACTTCTTATCATCTCTGATTGCTGATGCCTTTATTTTGCAGCCTTCACGAACTCCCTGAAAGAGATTTTTACCCTATTGCCCCACTTTCCCACCAGTCATTTATTTTTCACATCCTCGGGTCTTGATTCTCCCCCTAGAGCCCCATGGAAGCCTCTGGGTCAACAATAATCTTTACGTCTTGTCTTCATCATAATCAATCTCTCAGCAGTGTTTGATACAATTGATCATTTCCTCCTGAGTGTGTGTGGGGGGGAAGCCTCCCTATTATTTGCTTTTATGCCACCATGGTCTCCTTCCTCCTGCCTCTTCTTCAATGCCTCTTTATTTCTTATCCTATCTTCAAAAGGACAATGTCCTGTCCAGTTAAACTCATCCTCTGTGATCTCATTCATTCCAATGGTTTTAAATTTTTTGATATGTTGATTACTCTGGAATCTCTGTCATCCTTACCCCTCCTTAGAGCAATAGATGGTCATGTGTCTGGACATCTCCAATAAATGTCTAATTGATGTTTCAAATTCAGAATGTTCACAATCGAGCTCTTGATTGTACTCCCTTATCCCTAGATCAGTAAATAGTAATAACATCCACACAGTAGTTCAAGCCAATGCCTAGCTGTCATCCTGGATTCCTGGACACACAAAGTTCATTACCACCTGTTTCTAAAGAGGTATCAAAACTACTCATTCCTCTCTGTCCCCACTCTGGAGAATACATGATTCCTTTGTTGATCTGACCCTCCTTAGTCTGAGAGTAATCACCCTGCTTTTGTCTTTGGTTCTAGTTGAATACCACTTAAGAGCAGTGGGTTTCTGCTGCTTTGACTTATTGAACTCTACAAATACCCAACGCATGTAGATCCTGTTATAGTTAGAATCCTGCAGCATTCAGTCTGTTAGTCTGTTGATGATAGGTTAACCACTCTTTTGCTAGTTTACATAAACTACCAGCTTCCCCTTCTGGGAAAAGTGCTTATTTCTAGGGTTCCCCCAATAATACCTGAGATTCAAATATATTAAAAAAAATTCAGAATCCTCTCAGTTGTCTATGAAGTTAATGTGGCCTTTTTATTTCCTAGCTGTACCCCATCTGCCCTTAATGTTCTGTTCTTTTTCCTTCTCTCATGTTTTGCAAATTCTTTCTACTCTTCTCTTTACTCTTTTTTTTTCTTTTAAAGATTTTATTTATTTATTAGAGAGAGAGAGAGCGCGAGCACAGGCAGACAGAGAGGCAGGCAGAGGCAGAGAGAGAAGCAGGCCCCCGATGTGGGACTCGATCCCAGGACGCTGGGATCATGACCTGAGCCGAAGGCAGCTGCTTAACCAACTGAGCCACCCAGGCGTCCCTCTTCTCTTTACTCTTAAGAGAACTTCTGATCTTTAATTTGGCTCCCTTTGGCTTATGCGGAATTATTTCTATAATGAAAAGTGTAAGTGTCAAGGCCAATACATTTCTACTTAGGGGTCTTCTCCATAGAGACAGAGTCTCTAAAATGAGCAGTTGTGGCTTTTTAAGTAAAAGAACAGCTCAGAACAACCCACTAATAAAGATATCCCAGTATAAAGCTGTCAGTGCCTAGGTAAGAACCATTTGCATGTGTCCTTAGACCTGAGAATATGCCTGTTGTCCCATTTTGTGGGAGAGCAGATGGAGGTTGGGGAGAAGACAAGGGGGAAGGAAGAGAATCTGAGCCAGCAGGCCTATGTGAGAGGGAGTGAGTCTCTTGATCAGAGAAGGCATGTGAGTTCCATCCTTACAAGAATTATAAGCGCTTGAAATCTCTTGGCCTTTTGCAAGGTTTAGTTTTATAAACAGAGCCCAGTTAAATGGGCACATATGATATTATCCAGGAAAACAAGTAACTTCAAAAAATTGTCCAAATGTACCAAACAGAAACTACTGTGACTCACAAATTGTGTGTTTACTTTTGGAGAATAATAATTGAAAAAGTGAGCAGGATACACAAGACAGTGTTGCTTAGAAGGCAGAGGAAAGGTTTTCTGTCTGTCCACTGCAGACCATAGGTCATGTGTCCACAGTCTGTGCAGCTGAAAAGAATCACGTGCCCATTGGATGCATATAGCGTACACCTCAATGCTTAAAACAACAACAACAAAACCCTGTAAAATCCCAAGGGAAAATAATTCCGCCCAGAATAAGTAGTGACAACTTTTCAACTAAAACATTGATGTCTTTAGACTCATGTGCACTTATAAGAACATTCAGAAAAGAATCACTGATTGAAATGCTGAAAAACTTTACAGATTTGATAAGATACCCCAGCATTTATCAAAATTTTCCACTAAATCTTTGCGATGATCTTAATCATATATATCACTAATCCCCGAATCAGAGGCTGTTTCATAAATATGATTATCTAATGAGCACTAACATGATTTTAGATAGGTCTTTACCTATCCGATTGGTTGAGACTGCTCCTAAAAAATACTGTACGTACTCCAAAATAATCACATTTTTTTTCCTTGGCCTGATATTCCACAGTCTTTAAAACCATTACAGCTGCACATTTGTCTTTTCTTTGTTTATTCCTTTTAGGTGGCCTCTTAAAATACTTGTTAATTTCTCAGTGGAATGAACATCACATTTTTTTTCCCTAAAACAAGCAAGAAGGGGAAACAATAAAAACTTAGGTGTTAAATTTGCATTTTTACTTCAGAAAAGTGTTATGAACCTCTAGCCTTATACAATTGAAGCCTATATGAAGAATTTAGGAGTAATAGAACTGAGATTTTTCTCATGGTTGGAAAAGGTTTTTGAAGGCTATATCAGCATATCTAAAATGAAATGGATAAACAATGCAATTATACATATTATTTTTCAAAGATAAAAAATATCACTTGCTCTAATTCCTGATGATTTTTTTTTTCCCCAACACATTCAAAATGTTTCCAAGGGCACTGTAATTTTATTCACAACTGCTGACACTGAAACAATTATAGAGCTGTAGAAAATTTTCTGTTGTGGGAATTAGGCGATTGTACATGGTTGAGGATGGCAGTCTGTTTGTTTATCTAGGAACTCATTCCACTTTTCACTTCACCTTCATTTTTATACAGATTTGATATGGTATTTGATCCTGCCGTGTTGTTCCTCAGGAATATGGGTATCCAATTTGGGCTTTTAAAAACTTCTTCAGGCAATATACCTTTATTTTCATATTTATTCAAGGATAGGGAGAATTTTACAGTACCTTTATGCTTTGGGAGAAGACTCTAGAGTTCTAAGACAAGCTCATTCATCTATCTCTCTGATCTATACTTATATGGTAAGTATGATTAAATTTTATCTCAGATTATTTGTGATCCCTGAGAAATAAGCCAAAGCAGAGAGCACCAGGATGGTGTCACTTAAACAAGTCATGCTTGAATATTATTTTTTTTACAAAATTGCTAGATTGTTTTGTTTGCGATATAATTAACATTAGTTTAGTATGCAGCATAATGATTTGATACATGTGTGTATTGTGAAATTATTACAAGTCTATTTAACATCGATCACTACATATAGTTACACATTTTTTTCTTGTGATGAGAAATGTTATCAACTTTCAAATATATAACAGTATTATTAACTATAGTCACCACGTTGTACATTCTATCCCAGGACTTATTTATTTTATAACCAGAAGTCTGTACCTTTTAACCACCTTCACCCATTTTTGCCCATCCTCACCATCCATAGCCTCTGGCAAGTACCAATCTGTTCCCTGTAACTCTCCTTTCTTCTTTCTCTCCCTCCCTCCCTTTCTTCTTCTCTCTTCCTCCTTTTTTTCTCTTTCTTTAGATTCTACATATAAGCAAGACCATATGATATTTGTCTTTCTCTGATTTGTTTCACTTGGCATAATGCAATCAAGGTCCATCCATACTGTTAAAATTGGTAATATTTCCTCTTCTTTTGTGGCTGAATGATATTATACCCACCCACACACTACATTATATTTATTTATCCATCAGTGGACACTTAGATTGTTTTCATGACTTGGCTATTGTAAATAATGCCACAGTGAACATGGGGGTTCGTATATCTTTTAGAGTTAGTATTTTCATTTCCTTCGGATAAATACCTAGAAGTGGAATTGTTGGATCATATGACAGTTCTATTTTTAAGGAACATTCATACTGCTTTCCATAATAGCTGCACCAATTTGCATTCCCACCGGTAGTGCACAAGGGATCTCTTTTCTCCACAATCTTGCCAACACTTGCCATTTCTTGTCTTTTTGATTATGACCCTTCTAACAGGTATGAGGTGATATCTCATTGTTGTTTTGATTTGCGTTTTCCTGATTAGTGATGTTGAACACCTTCTTCTGTACCTGTTGACCCATGTATGTCATTTTTGGAAAAGTGTCTATTCAGACCCTCCACCTATTTGTTAATCAGATTTTGTTTTGTGTTTTTTTGCAAATATTTTCTCCCATTTTATAGGTTCCCTTTTCATTTTGTTAATGATTTTCTCTGTTGTGTGGAAGCTTTGTATTTGATGTAATCCTATCAGATTTTTGATCAGTATTATATGTGGGAATAACCTCATGTACATGTAGTCTATAAGATGAATGGTAAGATGCACTAATCCATAAAACATTATAGAAAAAACTGATTTTGTTTTAAATTCAAATTTTATCACTCATTTGTTATGAGAAGGGATTTTGGTATAAATAAAATGCAACTGTCCTAAGATCAGTATTTTTACATTGTGTAGTCATAAGAAATGAAATTGCTCTTTTGTACATTAGGTGTCTAGAGTTGGGAGACATCCCCAGGCCTATTCCTGACTAATTTTGATAACAACATGGTGTTGGGAGAGGGCCAAACATTTTTGGTGTGGTTAGGCTGTCTCCCCTGTTCATGATGAAAAATTGGTATCCAAGTGCATTACCGGTGGGACAAGTACAGAGTACAGGGCTGTTTTATTTGATGTGATCTTCTGCCTCAAAGGTTATTAAGAGGATTCATGAGTCATTGAGAACAACAGTAGTGAGGAGAATCCCTGATTATAAGGGAAAGGAATGGCCTTTTGCCAAATCATGGGGAACTATTAATGAACACTTATTGATCTTGGTTTTCTCAGGCAAAAAGCATTTTTGTGTCCCTTCTTAACTAGGGAAGAAAAATTTACAATATGATTTCCAAAAGTAGTTCTGCTGCATGAAATCTACTTCATAGTCCAGATCCTGTCAATATTATGCTAGTTTCTTAATTTTACCAAAGTCTTGTTCTATGTTAAATGCTTTTTAGTCTTTTTGATGTTTACACCTTCCGATACTTGTAGGCAATCATTATCTTGTGCCTTGTTTGGCACTTAGCTCTACTTTACATATTTAATACCTTTAATCTTCCTTTACAAATTAATTAACCTTAATTTTATTTCAATGGGAAAAGTGTTTGAATATGAACTAGCAGTTTGAGGGTTTATGGAAATTAATGTTATTCAAACATGAGCATAGGGAAATAAGTTAGACTTTGCAGAGAGAGGGGTCATTCAATTGACTTTAGAGATGGTTAAAGAATATATAATAGATATAAACCTTGCTCATTTTTAGTTTCAACAACCAGTATTGATGGGATTTAGGACATGCTAATCTGAAAATATGGTGCTTTTTTAAATATATTGACTATTTAAGCTAAACAAATCTGAGAAAATGGCAGAAGCAGATGGTCACTCTAACCTTCTCCCCTCCTCACTCTTCTTTGCTCAAGTAGGTCATTAAAAGCTTCATGTGAAAAATGCCATCCCTATGCCCAGAGGAAAGGTATAGTCTTACTTCTGAAGACGAAACGATGCTAAGAGGAACCCTAACAGGGCTTGCTAAGTTCCCCTTAGTATATTAAAATCACCTTATATTTCTTAACCTATCATATTTCTCCACCACTATGCACTTTTCATCTGACCTAGCATAAAAGTACATAGGTCTAACTGTTTTTTTGGGTCTTTATTTCCTTATGAAACCTCCTGTGTACCAGAAAACTTAAATAAATGTGTATGCTTTTCCTCTGGTAACCTGGAAATTGGAAACATTTAATTGTTAATACCAATGACCTATACTTGTCCCAGCTATTTGGGGAACTTTAAGGAAATGTTTGCAAATGGTATCTTTAAAGCCAAATTTTCCTATTTTCTGTTAAAGATTTAGTCTAACAGTGGTTGAACTAAGTAACACATTCTAGATTTTCTGTTTCTGTCCTGAGACGTGTAATGCCCCCAAAACTTGTGCATCTCATTGCCTTTCCCATGTTCTAGAACTATGT
This sequence comes from Taxidea taxus jeffersonii, assembly GCA_003697995.1. NCBI lineage: Eukaryota > Metazoa > Chordata > Mammalia > Carnivora > Mustelidae > Taxidea > Taxidea taxus. The sequence goes on along the minus strand of ML099915.1, from coordinate 55,384 downwards.
CTGGTAGTAGAAAGCTTCCTTGCATCTCTTAAGAAAGATCTTTAATATCTTCCCATTGTGCTCAGAGTAAGATCAAAATTTGTTTTCATTATTTACAAACCTTTCCTGGTCTAACTCCCACTGTTACTTCTCTGTTAGATGAATGAAAGCAAATACACACATGGTGTTTTGACTATGGCATCTATGTACTTAAAAATCTTCCTTTTCAATCCTGGTAATTGCTAACATGGAGTCAAATAAGCTATCATCACTGAGCTCAGAATTCGCTGAGGAAAGGAAAAGGAAATTGGCTTTTATTAAACTCCACTATTTTCAATAAATATTAGACACCTCTGTATATACATCAAATGATATTATCATTCTCATTTTTTTTTGGTTGAGCCAATTGAGAGTCAGAGTAATTGATTTTCCAAGTTAATAGAAGAACATGAATTCAAACCTAGACGAGTCTGAAGAGGCAGAAACCACGATACAGAATTGTTTCACCCTAGAGGTACAGTCAACATTTATGATACAAAGTATACATGCATCCATTTTTTTTTTCAACAAACATTTATTGGATGTCATTTGTCTACTAGGTTTCTGCAAGATACTAAAGATAGAATCAGTAGGCAAAGCCAGAACTGGGCCTTCTAATCTGGGAGCTTATGGTATAGATATCGGATGTTCAGCAAATAATCATAATGTTGACTCTGTGTAATATGTCATTAGTATAAAAAGTATTCTGAAGGAATGGAACACAATTTTGTGTGTTTTTAAGAAGGAACTGAGATCAAAGGGTCATGGGAGGCTTTCCTGAGGTGGTGATAGTTGATCTCTGAAGGATGATAAGAGTAAAACAGATGAAAAACAGGAATTCAAAGTGGGTATTAATTTCCAGGAAGAAGGAATAGCATTTTTCAAGAGCTCTTTGGTGTTTAGGGGAATTAAGAAGAAAAAAAAAAAAAAAAGAAGAATAAGCCAGTGGATATAGAAGCCAGACAATAAAGGGGAAAGTCAAAAGATGCAAAGGGAGAGAAAGTAAATCTGCATCTGAAACTGGAGGCTTTTGTAGGCCATGCAAAAATTTAGGTATTTTCATGTAAAGGGAATCAGATCTTCCACTAATGAAACATTTGTTAACTACTGAAGTGACTAGGCCAAACTGAGGATAGTTGTATCTTTAATGGACCTAGGATTGAGTACTGTGCATGGGTACCATGTCTCTGCACATACAGTGAAAGGAATAAGTATTTCTCCACTTCTTTATTTATTGATTGATAAATTTCATATAAAAGTGAATTGCTTATTGATTCTCTTTTAAGAAGCCTATGATTTGGTGGGGGGAAGAATTCTTATGCGCGTATCTCTGGTCTACGTTAAAAGTTATAAATGTCATAAATGGGGACAGGGAAAAGTTGCCAAGTCCTGAGAAGCTCAGTGGTGGAGGTGGCAGTGGCAGGTGATAGATATGTATAGGTCTCTGCAGGAAGTTTTGGATGAACTAGGCCTTAGAGGATGGGTAAGATGTCTGAGATGACCAAAAAATGGCTTTACAGTCTGGCTCATAATGGCTATAATGGGACAGAAGGGCTATCAAAGGGATACCAGATTTGGGAGCTCCTTGAGAAATGACAGTAAGTAAGGATCACTCCTAAAAGATGGATATCACCACTGGGAAAGACATAGGAAGACATATATACATGGTAGAGTCGCAGAAATTAGAATGCACCTAAGAGGACCACATGAATCCAGTTGAATGAGATTCCCATCTGGAAATAGGAAGCAGCTTTGTAATAATCAAAAAGGTTTGAGGCTTACTTTTTTTTAACAATACGGGTGTTTTGTCTCCCTGTCCAACTGTTGGGGCACAGAAGTGACTCACTACTTCTCTCGGTCAGGCCTTGGACATTCTGAGAAGTGAAGAGTGCAGACAGACAGGGCAGAATTGGCATGATTGACTGTTCTCTTCTGTTAAGGCATCCATCACACTATCACGCTATTCACCTTGGGAAAGAAGCGTCTGATATTTTCTAACATGAACCGTTAGGGCAAACTGCCCTTTTGCCTCTAAAGTTCTCGTGAAAACATCAATTAGTTAACTGTCACAAAGGTGGGTGGGAGAGGAGGATTCTAGAATCTGAATGCTTTTTGTGTACATTCCACATGTGAACCATCACCACCTCTAGATTTTGCCCCCCTGCTTTGCTCATAGATTTTCTGTGGTTTGGGGAAATATCTTCTTACATTTACATCAATGTTATCATGGTAAAAATTGAGCATTTTGATTTGCTGATCATGTTCTTTGTACGATAGCCAGTATTTTAGTTGTCTCCATTATTCTGGTTTTGCCATGTATGCACTGAAGGTACAGGTGAATGTTATAAATGAGATTCTGTTTTTCCTTTCAGTTTTCCCAGTTTGGAGCAAAAAGCCTCCATGCCTCAAATGATATATTCAAATATACTGTTTCTTTGTTTCTTCCTTCATTTCCATGCCATCTCGTATTTTAAGCCTGTCATCTTATCGATACTTTTTGAGATATTATGATGTCTAAAATCCTTAATACTTGCTTCATAAAAAACATAGTATTTCATAAACATTTAAAAAGTGTTGTAATGCTAGGATAATAAAAACATGGGATGAAAAAAACCCTAACTAGTTACAAATTTGAGCTAAATAGTCCCTCATCATTTTGTTTTACCAACCACCCACTCTCACCTTTTATTTTTCTTGGTTCACTATAGCTTTTGTGTGATACAAATTTTTGCTGACTTATATAGCACATAAAAGTTCTAGTTTCCAAATAAAGCAAGGGTCTTGCTCTCTTGGGAAATATAGACACAGTAAGAATGCAATGGATCCCTTTTGTTTGAAGTCTGTTGCTCTTCTGGGATCACTTACTGGTTCCATCTGCAATTACTTCTTCTTGCTAAATGCCTCCATATATTATCAGAGACAGACTGCTTTTGATACAGCTGGAAAATGTGAATTAACTTTTAGTTTTGTGGGGTTTTTTCTTTTCTTTTCTTGTAGTCTCACATTAGGTTTCATTCATCCATTCACTTAACATTTAAGAAACACCCATGTGGGTGGTGGAGCCGGCTGGCACCACTTTACATTCTGGAAGAAGTGGGGACATGGGGATCCTGTCAAACACAGAAGACACAACCCCTACATTCAGTTGTTTGGGAGGAACCTATTCTTTCCTGGCATCCTGGATAAGAGACCATTGAAGAGGGAAGCTCCCTTTCACTTCAAAGACTGTTTTGTGCATAGATGAGACTTCCTGAGGGGCAAGTCAAAGAGAAACAGGGCTTAGATTCAAATGAGAGTGGGCGAAGCTAAATGTACAGAGAAAAAGTCTGATGTTAAAAATATCCCAACAGGAATAAACAGCATCAGCTGTGTCTTATTATGTAGCCAGTGAAAACTATAGAGGGCAGGATGGGGAAGAAAAGGGAGGATCCAGAAGTGAAATAAACACTGATTAATATTTGGAATGCACAAGAGATTTACAATCTAAATAGAAACAAAAGCATTATCTTTGTGTTGTTGGTATGGGAACAGCCAGGAAGAGGAGAGTGAGCTATAAACTCCCATTGTATTGAAGACCCTTGGAGTGTAAGCAAAATCATTCCAGGAACAGCAATATAACTCTTATAGACCAACAAAATACCACAGAGTGAATTATTTTTTAGTACTTTATGAAGTATCTTATAATTGCATCCAGTTATTACAAAGAGGCATTGCACTGGTTAAATTTTTTTCCAGAAATCTATCGTGGTAGGGTTTATTTTTGAAAAATCAAATGTAATGAAATAAAACATAAATGGACATACATTAGAATTATACATTAAGTAATTTGTGTAAGAGGTAAATATTACTATATGCTAATGGAAAATTATAGATATGTATGCCTTGAGAGTTTAAAATCCCTGCTTAGATAACTGAGCAAGTATGCAGCTATATAAGAAAGAATTTTAATTCCCTCACAGAGCCCATGCCAATAGTTCTCTAAATTGTACTTAGGTAGTCTAGCTTTCATAAAGACTTTGTCATTTGGGACACCTGGGTGTCTCAGGTGATTAAAGGTTAAAGTGTTTGCCTTGGGCATGGGTCATGATCTCAGGGTGCTGGAATGGAGACTCATGTTGGGCTCCCTGCTTAGAGGGGAAGTGCTTCACCCTCTTCCTCTGCCCCCCCACTACTGTTTGGGCTGTCTCTCTCTAAATAAATAAATAAAATATTTTAAAAAATTGATTATTTTTATTAACATATAATGTATTATTTGCCCCAGAGGTACAGGTTGGTGAATCATCAGGCTTACACACTTTACAGCATTCACCATATCACATACCATCCCCGATGTCCATAACCCAACCACCCTTTCCCAACCCTCCTCCCCCCAGCAACCCTCAGTTTGTTTTGTGAGATTAAGAGTCTCTTATGGTCTGTCTCCCTCCCAATCCCATCTTGTTTCATTTTTTTCCTTCTCTACCTCCCCAAATCCCATACTCTTCCTCTCAAATTCCTCATATTAAGGAGGTCATATGGTAATTGTCTTTCTCTGATTCACTTATTTCACTCAACATAATACCCTCTAGTTCCATCCACATCATTGCAAATGGCAAGATTTCATTTCTTTTGATGGCTGCATAGTATTCCATTGTGTGTGTATATGTGTGTGTGTGTGTGTGTGTGTGTGTGTGTGTGTGTGTATGTGTGTACCATGTGTATCCATTCATCTGTTGGTGGATATCAAGGTTCTTTCCATAGTTTGGCTATTCCAGACATTGCTGCTATTAACTTTCGGATGCACTTGCCCCTTCGGTTCACTACATTTGTATCTTTATGGTAAATACCTAGTAGTGCTATTTCTGGGTTGTAGGGTAGCTCTGTTTTCAACTTTCTGAGGAAACATCATGCTGTTTTCAGAGTGGTTGCACAGCTTGGATTCCCACCAACAGTGTAGAAGGGTTCCCCTTTCTCCGCATCCTCTCCATTTGTCATTTCCTGACTTGTTAATTTTAGCAATTCTGACTGGTGTGAGGGGGTATCTCATTGTGGTTTTGAATTGTATTACCCTGATGAGGAGTGATGTTGAGCATTTTTTCATGTGTCTGTTGGCCATCTGGAACAGAAATGTCTGTTCATGTCCTCTGCCCATTTCTTGATTGGATTATTTGTTCTTTGGGTGTTGAGTTTGATAAGTTCTTTATAGATTTTAGATACTAGCCCTTTATCTGATATGTCATTTGCAAATATCTCCTCCCATTCTGTCAGTTGTCTTTTGGTTTTGTTAACTATTTCCTTTGCTGTGCAAAAGCTTTTGATCTTGATGAAGTCCCAATAATTCATTTTTGCCCTTGTTTCCCTTGCCTTCTGTGATGATCCTAGGAAGAAGTTGCTGCAGCTAAGGTCGAAGAGGTTGCTGCCCATGTTCTCCTGAAGGATTTTGATAGATTCTGTTCTCACATTGAGGTCCTTCATCCATTTTGAGTCTATTTTCATGTGTGGTGTAAGGAAATGGTCCAATTTCATTTTTCTGCATGTGGCTGTCCGATTTTCCCAATACCATTTGTTCAAGAGACTGTCTTTTTTCATTGGACATTCTCTCCTGCTTTGTTGAAAATTAGTTGAGCATAGAGTTGAGGGGCTATTTCTGGGCACTCTATTCTGTTCCATTGATCTATCTGTCTTTTTTCGTGCCAGTACCATATTGTCTTGATGATGACAGCTTTGTAATAGAGCTTGAAGTCTGGAATTGGGATGCCACCAACTTTGGCTTTCTTCTTCAACATTCCTCTGGCTATTTGGGGTCTTTTCTGGTTCCATATAAATTTTAGGATTATTTGATCCACTTCTTTGAAAAAATGGATGATATTTTGATAGGGATTGCATTAAATGTATAGATTGCTTTAGATAGCATATACATTTTCACAATATTTGTTCTTCCAATCCATGAGCATGGAACGTTTTTCCATTTCTTTGTGTCTTCCTCAATTTCTTTCATGAATACTTTATAGTTTTCTGAGTACAGATTCTTTGCCTTTTTGATTAGGTTTATTCCTAGGTATCTTATAGTTTTGGGTGAAATTGTATATGGGATCAACTCCTTAATTTCTCTTTCTTCTGTCTTGTTGTTGATGTATAGAAATGCAACTGATTTCTGTGCATTGATTTCATACCCTGACACTTTACTGAATTCCTGTACAAGTTTTAACAGTTTTGGAGTGGAGTCTTTTGTGTTTTCCACATAAAGTATCATATCATATACAAAGAGTAATAGTTTGACTTCTTCTTTGCCGATTTGGATGCCTTTAATTTCTTTTTGTTGTCTGATTGCTGAGGCTAGTACTTCTAGTACTATGTTGAATAGCAGTGGTGATAATGGACATCCCTGCCATGTTCCTGACCTTAGGGGAAAAGCTCTCAGTTTTTCCCCATTAGAATGATATTCGCTGTGGGTTTTTCATAGGTGGCTTTGATGATATTGAGAAATGTACCCTCTATCCCTACACTTTGAAGAGTTTTGATCAAGAAAGGATGCTGTACTTTGTCAAATGATTTTTCAGCATCTATTGAGAGTATCATACAGTTCTTCTTCTTTCTTTTATTAATGTATTGTATCACATTGATTGATTTGCAGATGTGGAACCCACCTTACAGCCCAGGAATAAATCCCACTTGGTTATGGTGAATAATCCTTTTAATGTACTGTTGGATCCTATTGCCTAGTATGTTGGTGAGAATTTTCACATCTGTGTTCATCAAAGATATTGGTCTGTAATTCTCTTTTTTGGTGGGGTCTTTGGTTTTGGGGTCAAGGTAATGCTGGCCTCATTAAATGAGTTTGGCAATTTTCTTTCCATTTCTAATTTTTGGAACAGTTTCAGGGGGATAGGTATTAATTCTTCTTTAAATGTTTGATAGAATTCCCCTGGGAAGCTGTCTTGCCCTGGGCTCTTGTTTGTTGGGAGATTTTTGATGACTGCTTCAATCTCCTTACTGGTTATGAGTCTGTTCAGGTTTTCTATTTCATCCTGGTTCAGTTGTGGTAGTTTATATGTCTCTAGGAATGCATCCATTTATTCCAGATGGTCAAATTTGCTGGCACATCATTGCTCATAACATGTTCTTGTAATTGTTTGTATTTCTTTCCTGTTGGTTGTGATCTCTCCTCTTTCATTCATGATTTTATTATTTGGGTCCTTTCTCTTTCTTTTTGATAAATCTGACCAGTTGTTTATCAATCTTATTAATTCTTTCAAAGAATGAGCTCGTAGTTTCATTGATTTGTTCTACTATTCTTTTGGTTTCCATTTCATTGATTTCTGCTCTGATCTTTATGATTTCTCTTCTCCTGCTGGGTTTAGCTTTTCTTTGTTGTTCTTTTTCAGGCTCCCTTAGGTGTAGGGTTAGGTTGTGTACTCGGGACCTTTCTTGTTTCTTGAGAAAGGCTTGTATTACTATATATTTTCTTCTCAGGACTGCCTTTGCTGTGTCCCACAGATTGTGAACAGTTATGTTTTCATTATCTTTGTTTCCATGATTTTTTTCAATTCTTCTTTAATTTCTTGGTTGACCCATTTATTCTTTAGTAGGATGCTCTTTAGCCTCCATGTATTAGAGTTCTTTTCAACTTTCCTCTTGTGATTGAGTTCTAGCTTCAGAGCAAGGTGGTCTGAAATATGCAGGGAATGATCGCAATCTTTTGATACCAGTTGAGACCTGATTTGTGATTCAGGAAGTGATCTATTCTGGAGAATGTTCCATGTGCACTAGAGAAGAATGTGTATTCTGTTGCTTTGGGATAGAATGTTCTGAATATATCTGTGATGTCCACCTGTTCCAGTGTGTCGTTTAAGGCCTTTATTTTCTTGTTGATCTTTTGCTTGGATGATCTGTCCATTTTAGTGAGGGGGGTTGTTAATGTCCCCTACTATTATTGTATTATTGTCAATGTGTTTCTTTGATTTTGTTACTAATTGGTTTATATAGTTGGCTGCTCCCATGTTAGGGGCACAGATATTTAAAATCTATGTTGGACAGACCCTTTGAATATGATATAGTGTCCTTCCTCATCTCTTATTATAGTCTTTGGCTTAAAATCTAATTTATCTGATATAAGGATTGCCACCCCAGCTTTCTTCTGATGTCCATTAGCATGGTAAATTTTTTCCCACCCCCTCACTTTAAATCTGGGGGTGTCTTTGGGCCTAAAATGAGTTTCTTGCATGTCTGCGTATTGGTGGATTTTCTTTTTTTATCCATTCTATCCATTCATTTTTTCCATTTCATTTTATCCATTATCCATTCATTTTTTATCCATTCGGGTCATTCTGATACCCTGTGTCTTTTGATTGGGGCATTTAGCCCATTTACATTCAGGGTAACTACTAAAAAATATGAATTTAGTGCCATTGTATTGCCTGTAAGGTGACTGTTACAGTATATTGTCTCTGTTCCTTTCTGATCTGCAACTTTTAGGCTCTCTCTTTGCTTAGAGGACCCCTTTCAATATTTCCTGTAGAGCTGGTTTGGTGTTTGCAAATTCTTTTAGTTTTTGTTTGTCCTGGAAACTTTTTATCTCTCCTTCTATTTTCAATGATAGCCTAGCTGGATATGGTATTCTTGACTGCATATTTTTCTTATTTAGTGCTTTGAATATATTGTGCCAGTTCTTTCTGGCCTGCCAGGTCTTTGTGGATAAGTCTGCTGCCACTCTAATATTTTTATCATTGTATGTTACAGACTTCTTGTCCCGAAGGATTTTCAGGATTTTCTCTTTGTCACTTAGATTAGATGATGGGGTGTGGACCATTTTTATTGATTTTGAGGGGTGTTTTCTGTGCCTCCTGGATTTTGATGTTTGTTCCCTCTGCCATATTAGGGAAATTCTCTATTATAATTTGCTCCAATATACCTTCTGCCCCTATCTCTCTTTCTTCTTCTTCTGGAATCCCAATTATTCTAATATTTTCTCATCTTATGTATCACTTATCTCTTGAATTCTCCCCTTGTCGTCCAGTAGTTGTTTGTCTCTCTTTTGCTCAGCTTCTTTATTCCCAGTCATTTGGTCTTCTGTATCACTAATTCTCTCTTCTGCCTCATTTATCCTAGCAGTAAGAGCCTCCATTCTTGGCTGCACCCTATTAATTCCTTTTTTTATTTCAGCTTGGTAGATTTTAGTTCTTTTATTTCTCCAGAAAGGGATTTTATTTCTCCAGACAGGGTTTCTCTAATATCCTCCATGTTTTTTTCAAGCCCAGCTAGCACATTGAGATTCATCAATCTGAACTCTAGATCTGACATAATACCAATGTCTATATTGATTAGGTTCCTAGATGTTGGTACTGCCTCTTGTTCTTTTTTTTGTGGTGAGTTTTTCTGCCTTCTCATTTTATCTAGATAAGAATATATGAATGAGGGGCACCTGGGTGGCTCAGTGGGTTAAAACCTCTGCCTTCGGCTCGGGTCATGATCCCAGGGTCCTGGGATTGAGCCCTACATCAGGCTTTCTGCTCAGCGGGGAGCCTGCTTCCTCCCTCTCTCTCTGCCTGCCTCTCTGCCTACTTGTGATTTCTATCTGTCAAATGAATAAATAAAAATCTTTAAAAAAAATAAAGAATATATGAATGAGAGAATAAAATACTAAAAGGGTGGCAAAGACCCCATCAAAATGTATGCTAACCAAATCAGAAGAGACCCAGACCGGGGGGGAGAAGAAGAGGGGTGTAAATATATATATATTATATATTATATATAATATATAATATTTATATATCTTTTTTTACATTAGATTGGTGAATAGAACAGAGCCACCCACTTGATTTTAGGTGTTTTGGTCTCTTAGAAGAAACTACCTCCCAAAATTTTAAAGAAATAAAAACTTATATATACACAAAAATAAGGGTAAACACAATGAAGGGATGGAATATGAGTGTAATGATGAAAAAAAAATCTAAAAAAGGAATTGATAAGATAAATTGGTTGGAAAAAGGAAGAAAAAGAACAGGGAGAGAGAATGTGCTCATGCTGGAGTCTAGAACAAAGCCCTGTGCTAGATTTAGGGTATATTTTGATCTATTAGAAGAAATTGTATCCCAAAATTTTTTAGGAAAAAAAAACCCTATATGTATATACAAAATAAGGTTAAATACAATGAAGGATAAAATGTGACTATAATAATGAAGGTTTAAAAGGTTTTTTTTTTTTTTTTTAAGGAAAGTATTGTTAAGATAAACTAGTTAAAAAGCATTAAAGAGGAGAGAGGAAAAATTAAAAACTTAGAAAAAAAATAAAATTAAAAAACTTAATTTAACTTTGCAAGACTAAAGGATCATGGGGAGAAAGCCATGAGTTCCATGAATTTCTTTCCCCTATCTCTCAAGTCCTGCCGTTCTCCTTGATCTGTGATCTTGGTCTTGGCTGGATGTTCTTGCTGATCTCCTGTGGGAGGGGCCTGTTGTAGTGATTCTCAAATGTCTTTGCCCAAGGCAGAATTGCACTGCCCTTGCCAGGGGCCAGGCTACGAAATCTGCTCAAGTTCGAGTTCAGTCTCGGGAGTTTTTTTTCCCTGAATGCTTTCCACAGCGCTCTGGAGGATGGGAATTAAAATGGTGGCCTCCCAATCTCCAGCCCAGAGGAGCCCAGAGCTCAGGGCCCTACTCTTCACTGCACCCTCAGAGATAAGGGTCAATCACTCCCATCTCCCTGGTCTCTGGCTGCACTCTGGGCTCACCTGGCCTGTGACTAAGCATTTCTATCTCTGACTCTGATGCACAGCTCTATTTAGAGTCTCCAAACCCAGCAAATTCCTGCCTCCAGAGAAGGAAGGTGAGTCTCCCTTGATCTGCCACTTGTGGGGTCCCTGGTCAAAGAGCAGTGTCCCACCTTTGCCACAGACCACAGTTTAGGGTAATCCTGAGCTGAGAGCTCACTCCTCAGCTCCATCTCTGTAGTTGGCTTCCCTGCTCTGATACCTGGGAGCTCTGCCACACTCAGACACCCCCAATCTTTCAGTGACCCCATGGATCCTGAGGCTGTATTGTACCTGTGAGAACTCCACCCCTGCTTAGCCTCTGGAGCGATGTTCCTCAGTGGAACAGACTTCTAAAAGTTCATATTTCAAGCTCCACTGCTCTGCTGCTTGCCAGGAGCTGGCCGCCCCCCCACAGTCTATCTTCCCGTCTCTTCGGATTCACTTCTCCGCATGTCCTACCTTTCAGAAAGTGGTCGATTTTCTGTTCCTAGAATTGCTGCTCTTCTTCTCTTCAATCTGCTGTTAAGTTTGTAGGTGTTCAGAATGGTTTGATAACTATCTAGCTGAACTCCTGCAACCTGATGTCATTTCAGTCTGCTACTCCTCCGCCATCTTGCCTCTCTCTCCTCAAATAAATAAAATCTTGAAAAAAAAAAAAGATTATAGTTTGTCATTGTCATGTGAAAGCCTCATTTTCTTTCATATCTGGAATAGATATGTTCTATACTTGTAGCCCAAGTTCTAAATAACCACTCAAAGATTTCTGTAGAGTTATATTCATTCCTTATATTTTCAAGGGATTGAATTTCTATTGTAGCAATGCCAATATATGTAAGTAAAGGCTATTAGATTTTGGATATTTTGAAGAAAAGTGAATTAGGAACTGACAGAGAAGCAAAATAAATATAGCACATTATTAATTTGTAAAAAGAGAAGAAAAGAATGACGATATGGCAGCAAACCCAATAAACAAGTAATTTCAGTAAGCCTCATTGCTACCATGACTACTAAAATTGAACCATATGCAACTTTACTTCCACAAACTATAGCAATTGTAATGAATATATTTTAAACTATCCAAATCTGGGAGACAGTCAACTATATGCTGATTATAATTTTGATATTTTGAAAACCCCACCCTAAAGCCATTCATTTCAAGGCAGTAAAGCTGTACTGCAAGTACTATAACTTTATGAAATGTAGCAAACCCATGTCAATAAAAATCACAACTAATTTTTTAGTTTCTATGTTAATATTAAGCCCTTTCGAATATAGGAATGTGTTTTGCCCAAAGCACACATTCTAGAAAATATACATCGTACATAAATCTGATATGTATTAGGTTATCATGACAAATGACCACAAATTCAGTGACATTTCTTCTCATTTCTAGAAGCCAAAGCATCACTGGGCCAAAATCAAGGTGTCAAAATGGCCATAATGATTCCAGAGACCCTAGGGAACAATCCATCCCTTGCCTTTTTTTGCTTCTGGTGGCTGTTGCCAGTGCTTGGTTCCTGGCTACCATGCTCCAGTATTTAAGACTGGCTCTTCAGATCTGTCTCTACTCCATTTTCACATAGTCTTTTCCATGTCAAAACTTGCTTTCTCTTCTTATTGTAAAGATGCATACATTGCCTTTAGTGCCCAGCCATATAACCCAGAATAACCTTCCCAACTCAAGATCTTAATTGAGTCACATCTGCAAACATTCTTTTTTGCCCTCGTATGTAATAACACAAATTCCAGATGCCATATCAGGGCTACTTTTTAGCTTACTACAGATATTAGTAGGAAAGACCTGATATTTATAGGGAAAGATTTGTGTAATAGTTACTTGACAACTTTTATATACTGTCACTATGTTAAGCAGAAAGGATGTAACTGCAAGGAAGAGCATTATATATCCCTGTCCTCACAGAACTTAGTACCCCAAGAGGGGCTGATAGCTTCCATTTCTCAATGATGTAGGTGGAGAGAACATCTTTAGAGACTAGAAGGTGATTAATAGGAAATTTGAAGAAAGAAGAAGGTTGTAAATGGCTGTTGCAAAAAAGTAGAAGGGAAAAGATTGAGACAGTTAGGATTTGGGGGATTCTTTGAGGGTCCAAGTGTTGCAGCCATTAACATTCATCTTGTATTTCCAGCTCTTCAGCTTCTGAGCTCATTGCCAGCTTTCATCTTCTATCCCCCATGGAACTATTTCCAGCCAATGAATTGATTAACAGAAGAGCCCAGTGTTATTGCTGGAAGGAAGATTTAATTGCCAGTGGAAAATCCTCCAGAACTCTTTTCCTCTGTCACAACAATTAACAAATAATCCAAACAGTGGCTACATTGTCATGCTTGGTCACACATTTGTCATTGAGGAGAACCCCCAGCCTAGCACCATGAACTGTAGTGTGAAGAAGTAGTATGCCTTTGCTTTAAGCTATGTAAACTATTGTGGCTGTTTCTTATTGAAGTCTGACCTAGCCTATCCTATGTGATATACTAGATATGGTTAGAAACCAGGACACTCATCAGCTGAGTTGTTTGATTTTCTTTGTTTGCGGATGCAGACATAGCCCCTGGTGGCTGAATTTATTCAGGCTGGGTATATGCCAGGGGAAGATGGAGGACAGAAAAAGTGTAAATAGTTACAAAGCTTTTAGTTCTAGCATGATGATACTGTTGAATCTAGCTGCTTTAATAAGTAGTAATAATAACTTTAACTAATTTGGCATAACACTCAAGAGTTTAAAAACCATGAAAACATGGGGTGCTTAGGTGGCTCAGTTGGTTCAGCGTCTGACTCTTGATTTCAGCTTAGGTCCTGATCTCAGTGTTGTGAGATCAAGCCCCACGTCATGCTCTGCAGTGGGCATGGAGCCTGCTTAAAGAGTCCCTCTCTCCCTCTGCCCTGCCTGCCCTCCCTCCCCTGCCACTGGCTCGTATGCATGCTCTCTCTCTCTCTGAAAAACAAACAAACAAACAAAAAACCCAAGCCATAAAATCATGCATTATCTCCTTTGAGCCTCATATTAAGTCTCTTGAGTCCAATGATGCTTTTCCCCTTTTTACAGATGAAGAAACTGTGGCATAGGGATGACAAGTAAATTTTGTGAAATTTAATCATTTAGTCAGTGGTATTTGTAAGCACAGACTCTCACTATTATTTACTGTACTAGGTGCTAGGGATGGGGTCACAGTGCTGTGAAAAGTCACTAGTAAATGAGGCAGGCCTAGTATCAGATCTCATGGTGCATGTGGCAGACTTGGGACAATGTTTCTCTGGCTTTGGAGAAAACCTAGGTTTTCTAATTTCAGATTTTAGTTTTACCATTATGTCATGTGTCTCAGTACTACAAACCTAAATTCTGCTAGCAGGAGGAAAGATGTAGTCAAGAGCATGGGGATCGGAATCAGTTCCATCTGGGCCTGTTGGAGTCTCCTTACTAACAATATGTTAGAGTTCTTTATGGAGCAAATCGATTCATCATGATTCTGTTAGATCTGTGGTATGTAGAACTGACACGCAAAAATAACACAAAGGTGGTTTTTTCCTTTTCAATATAAAGGTGAAAGTAAGTCTGTAGGAAGACCAAACTGCAAGTTTAAGAGCTAGATAAAACCTTATGCTTCTAGCTTTATGTTGAATTCAAGACCTAAAGTTTCTTGCAAGTCACGAAGTTCACTGATAGTAGAAAGAAATGTCTATCACTTACCTTTAAAGTAGTAAGTGATAGACATTTCTTTCTACAATTAGTGAACTCTAAGGGGTAAGTGTTTTTAAGTTCCTACATTGTTGAATTTCTATAGTCTTTTTCCTACGAGTGTTTCTTTTATTACTTCTTATAGAAACCGAATATGATTTTGCTATTAGAATTATAAAATATGTATTTCCTGAGTCCTCTTTAAATTGCTGACACATTTTGGGGTACCTGTGTGGCTCAGACAGTTGAGTGTCTGCCTTCGGCTCAGGTCCTGATCCGAGGGTCCTGGGATCAAGCCTGCATCAGGCTCCCTGATCAGTGGGGAGTCCCTCAGCTCCTCACCCTGCTCCGGTTCTTTCTTTCTTTCTCCCTTTCTCTCCAATAAGTAGATAAGTAAAATCTTTAACTTAAAAAAATTGCTGACACATTTCATTATGGAGAGGGAAAAATATACTCTACCTACAATCTATGCAAACTACAGCCTCACCATCTTGAGGTAACCTGATGAATTGCAAACACAAGTATCAGAAACTTGGTAGTTGGAAATACACATCTTAATGAGATTGAGATCTAAGTTGAAAGTTGTGCACATTTGGATGTGAATGGGTGTTAAGCTCTTCTAGAAGAAGTATGGTGGTGAAAAAGGGATGAGAGTTTAGGGATGAAAAAGGGATGAGAGTTTCTACTAGTAGTACAAAGTAAGCAAAGGGTTAAAAGGGCATTTAGAAGAATCCATTTCAAAAAGCAGGAGTAAAACACTGCTCCCAAAGAAATGAAAATTGAGATTATATTTTTATTATGTTCCCATATTATGGTCCCATTCTGTGGTGTCAGAAAAAAAAATACGGAGGGATAGGAAATTTATCTCTACAGAGTTGAAGAACTTGAATACATAGCTGAAGTCATGGTTTTCTGGGAAGCCAGTGGTTCCAGACCAACAGATTAGCACATTTTGCCAACCTGGATCTGTGTAACTGATATTTATAATAATACAATAAGATATTTATAAACACCATAACCTTTCTTTCCTTTGTCTTTTTACATTAATGACCATCTCTCTTTGTACCAGTATCTAGAATATATTTTCTTACTGTAAAAAGTTTTTCATAGGAGGAGAAAAATGTTAAAATCAAGCAGTGTGTTGTTTTCTTATTGTTGTGTTTTAGAGTGTAGGGGAGGAAAAATGATTTTCCTTCTCTTCGGACTTTTTAGCTAAGACTCCTTGTAAAAGATTAACAACAACAAAAAAGAAAATCCTCAGAAATTTATTAACATATATACCTTATTATAGATGGGAGATATCCAGGGGAAAATGAGTAACCCTTTGTGAGGCCTAAATCACCAGCTTAAATACCATCTTTAGTTAAACACAAATGGGAAAAAAAGATGTTTCTGTGAGGGTGGGGTGGGGTGGGAAAGGGAAGGCCTGTTGAGAGAGGTTACTAGGAGTTACAAGGCTAAGATTTGTTATGCAAATTTAAGCCAGCACCTTTTCTGTTGGTAAGAGTTTCTTGTGAGTTGTCCTTCTCTATCTGGTACAGAGGGATATAATTTTACAAATGCAGATTTCCTTTACAGAAGGGTAACTTTTATTGTTTTCAGAGCTTCTCTTGCTCCTGCTGTTTCTCAAAATAATTAGCTTAAAATAGTCCTTATGTCAAAGAGGCATATTTTGGAGTGGCATATTCTGCTGCCGTTCAAGAATCTATCATTTATTATATCAATGAACTTCGTTTTCTAAGAAATAGCACTAAACGACTATCATCACCTGTGAGGAGATGTATATTATATGAAAAAACAAATGTTGAAGTGCTCTTAAATATTTGTCTATCATTTTAAATTAAATTTTAAAAGAGATGAAATAGATGTTGATTAGTGAATATGCACAGCTAATATTTTAGAATTTCAACATCCGTTCATGTTCTGTTTCATATCTATTTTAACCTGGTCTTTGGAAACAAATAATGTATATTTCCAATGTGTAATTATTTAGAGAATGCTTTAACAAATATGAGAATTGGCCAGGCCCATGTATCTACTTCTTTATTATTCCTCACAAACTTCCATATTTATCTCTAGGAAAGTACGAAGCAGGAAAAATAATTACTTTCAAAACCACCCTTTCCTTAATTAAAAAAAAAAAAAGCATTCGGAATAAGGAGAAAACACTTAAAGCAAAACTTTGGTTTACAAAAATCCATGGGTTTGATTATCCAGATTTTGGGTTTTCCAAATTCTATCCAACCACTTCATGATCACCTCAACCTGCCTCCAGGCTAATACCGTTGTCCTACATTTATTCTATTTTTAAATTTTTGCCTCTTTATATGCCAGATGAAATCAGATGCTCCATACTTTCTCTCACTCAATGGTTTTAGCATTTCTATAATATAGGAGGGGTAATATAACATCTTGTTAACAATATTTATTGATCCTGTCTTTATCTCCCTGCATTTTGCTCCAGCTGTATCCCTATTCACGTGAATGATTTGCTGTGCACTTCTTGCCTCAGAGGAGGAGTCCAGAGGGATGAAATATTAAATAAAACAAAGCAAAACAAAACACTGAAACACCTTTTTTTCCCCTTTTCATTTCAATGCATTCTCCTCAGACTATGAAAATATCCCTGAGTATAGATAACAGTGGCATTGTGGCCAGGAGCATGGAAAGTAAATGAATCCTTTCCATTCTCTTTTTTTTTTTCCATTTTTGACCCACAACTTTCTCTCTTTTTTTTTTTTTTAATTTATTTATTTGACAGACAGAGATCACAAGCAGGCAGAGAGGCAGGCAGAGAGAGGAGGAAGCAGGCTCCCTGAGCAGAGAGCCCAATGCGGGGCTCGATCCCAGGACCCTGGGATCATGACCTGAGCCGAAGGCAGAGGCTTTAACCCACTGAGCCACCCAGGCACCCCCCACCACTTTCTCTTAATTATAAAGTGGAGCAAAGAGAAGATGTGCCCAATTGTCTGGCCATGCCTCAAGAGAGGGAGCAAAACCCAAGACAGCAATATATTTAGACAAGAATTTCTCAGTCTGGGTATTAATGGTATTTTGGAGCAGATCATCCTTTGTTGTGGGAAATTGTCCTGTGAATTATAAGTTGATTAGTAGCAGTCCTCACTTCTCCCCAATCAATTGTCAATGCCACCCTCCTCTCCACTTGTGGTAACCCAAAATGTATCTAGAATAACCAAATATCCCTGGAGGAAAAGGGGGAACAGAAGCACCCTCATCTGAGAACCACATAGGATCACGTAAGACCAGGTAGATTGGACCCTGGACAGCTCCAGTATGAGCTTCCTATTTTCTCATGCTGCTGGGCTACTGAGTCTGTTTCAGTGTCTCTCAAAAACTCTTAAAAGCTAATTTATAACTTCCCAGGTAATCAAACTTCTAAGATAACCTGGCTCAGAATATGTGTTTTAGATATGCCTGTTATCCTGCCCAGAAAGTTGGATCAATAATGCCTTTCACAGCAAGATTTCTCTAATGACTGAAGTTGGATTCTAGATGAGTATATATATATATTTTTTTTTTTTAAAAGAGAATTGATATGCATTGTCCTATTATACTTTCGAAAGTCCAACACATACAATTTTACCTGAAAGTTCTTGACTATATTGTCTCAGTATTGGTTGTTCAATTCATTATTTTACTTGGTCTTTATTATTACTATTTTTGTCTTGTTTTGGTTTTTGGTTTTGGTTATTTAACTTGAAGCAGTCCCTATTGTCAAAACATATTTGGGGTTGTTAATAAAAACCACTATGTAAAATAGCTGTACAAACATGAAGATAAATACAGATAAGAATTGGTAGAAAGGAAATGGAAAATAACTGTCAGGAACTATAATTTAGCATTGTCCATATGAGTTTCCTGGCAAATAGAACGAAAGAAAAATGAGGCATTAAGAAATTATCTCATAATCAGATCAAATCACTTTTTTAATGGTTATTCCTGAAGGCTAATGGGAAAAATGGATTTTTGGCTGATAAAACTTTTGGAATCTTTGCAATCACATTGTTGTCTATTCTGAAACAATAGATTTACCCACATATTGGCCCCTATACTAAAAAATTGAGGAATTGGCTGTTCTCATTTATTGACATTATAATTTGGATCTTTTATCTGCTGAAAAAATGAGTTTTAAAAATAGTAAGACTTGTTTTGTTCTGTTTATAATTAGATTGGATGGGGCTTTACAAATAAGAAATATGTGCATGATAAAAATGTTAAAAGTTATATTCATGAAAAAGTTAAAAATAAGTCAACTTCCTCTTTGCACACCACCTCCCAGTTCCCCAGAGGCAGCCCCTGTTATCAGCTACTTGTGTCTTTTTCCAGAGATATTTTATGCATAGACAAACATATACATATGCAATCTCTTTACGCACATGGTGTTGTGCTATATATAAAATTCTGACAAATGGAAGATCCGTAGGATTTTTTAGCCCATGCTCCTGGGACACATTAATCTTGGTGTACAAATAGGGATGCATTACGATTCGTGTACCTTATTTTGTGGAGTTTTGCATCAGCCTGACTGTCAGTGCTTTTGGTTCCCTTTCCATCTCTTCTACATATCTTTTGGGGTCCATATGTGGTTTCTCAGTTGTGTCCACAAACAAATGGACCTTGTCCCCTGTCAACCTAAAGCCTGCAGTCGTTAAATGTGCTCCCAGAAAAGCTGGGTGAGGCATTCAGATATTTCCTCCATTGCTCAAAATTAGGTCACTCGACTTCCCAACCCCACCTTCCTGGTAAGAACCTCAGTTGCTCCTAGACACAACTCTCAGATATTGCTCTTCTCCTGGAGTGTGGCCATTTCTCTGGAGCTATGCACACAGTATTCTCTGCAGAACTGAAAAGACATTGATTCTTCTTTTGGTTCTCATAGTCTCTCTTTGCCAACCACCCAAACTTCCTCCAGAAATAGTCTATCATTTGGCAATGGCCCGTGGGGTTTCTTTTTGTAATTAGCAAATACAGAGAGTTCTACACCTTGAGCATTGTAGTTGGGCATAGCCCATGTGTTTGATTCTCTTCCCCTTTAAAAGGAGTTCTGTCCAAGGAGGCATATAGACCCCTCCCACGAACAAGCTCTATATACAAGTAAGCACTGACCCAGGCCATTAGACATGTCTAAATTTCTCTGGTCTTTGAAATAAATACACTTTGTGTTCAAAACCAAATTTCTCAGTTGCAGATGGAAATGACCTCCTTGCACTCAACTATGTCTCAGCCCCTTCTTTTTTCCTCTCCCATTGTCTTGCCTGATACTATTTGAAAAAGGGGAAGAGGAGAATAATCCACAATAGTTTTGGATGCTCCTCACCACCTCACCTCCCATCTTCAGTTAAATCTCATGCATTGCCAGGTGCTTCTTTTGTTGCCATTTAGACCACTTAGTGTAACTCTGATATATATATTTTTTTCTTTTCCTTTTTGCAATAGCTAGACATGTTTTATTGTTACTGGTGCGCACACAGCCCCAGGATATCTTTGCTTTCATGGAAATTTAATGTGGCATTTCCCGAAGTTCTTTATCTGTTCACTTTCAAAGTCATAACATTTTGGTGGAATGCTAGCTAAGACTGTGAGTTATAATGATTGTGTCTAGCAATATGATACTCAGCATACAAACTTACATTAAAAAAAGTTTTCTGTTGGAGTGACAAGAAAATATTTTGGTTATATTGTTTCATTTGGGTGGCATTAACCCAGTTTTTCTTCATGTATCCTTCTAGCCTTATACCTTCAAAGTTCAGCTGTAAGGATTATAGCCCCAAGATTGGAAAATCCCTCCTGCAAAAAGAGGCCATTTTTCAATTTTGTTTCACAGGTGGCTTTTCATCATAGAAAAACAGTACCATAATTGATATACCAGTCAAAAATCAGTCCTATCAAACAAGGGCATATTACTTTACTATAGGCCTGAGTAACTCATGATGCCAGATAGAGATAATGGAAAGCCCAGCTCTTTTGCCCAGAGAAAATGTGTGAAAAGGAATGGAATTGTGGGGGTGGGGGTCAGTATGTGCTAACCTCCCTTTTCTGAACTAAAATATCAGAGGGAGAAACCAGGTTAGCTTGGTTGATGAGAAAACCAAAAACAAAGGAGGACTTCTTGCCTATCAGACTTTTGAAGGCTCTTGGAAGAGACCATACTGCAAAAACCTTTTCTCCTCCCACTTTCTATACCAATTTTGGAAGCAGCATGACAATAAAATATTAATTATTCCTGATCTTCATGAAAGTATATGGCAAGCTCTGTCATATAGCAAAACAGCATCTTGAGAGGAGCAAACATGATGGAGGGAAGAGCAGGAAATGTTTAAAACTGTAAAAAAGAAAAACTTCATCTATCAGAAGAGATGATGAGAAAACTAACTGGTAAAAGTTGAAGGTTCTCCCTTGCCCAACAGCTTGGGAAACATGAGAAAATCATATCAGCTCTGTAGGTAATTAACTTTATATAATTTAGTTTTTGGATGTAGCATTCTTTAGTCCCACTATATCAGCCTCTCACTTAGAGCTTCGACCTTGCAATGTTGTTTGTAATCTCCTTCTCAGCAATGCTTGAAAGTTTGTCAGAACCTATGCTGTCCCAGGGATCTTCCTCAAGGCCAAGGCATGTAAAAGGTCCTGGCTTCTCACTGGGTCTGTGAATCCACTTTTATTTGGCTCACCTTTCTCAACTCTTTTTCCTATGCTTTTTTCTAAGCTTATGTTTTTGGTTATGTCTATTATAATTCTTGTAGTTAGTGAGATGATATTTACTTCCATTATTTTATTCTTTTTTTAAATTATGTTGCCTTGCCTTGCCTTGCCTTAGCTTACTTTTTAACTCCTGTCTTATTAATTTTTAATTTTTTTCTCTTGGATGTTTCATCTAGGGCCATGTTTTAAAATGTTTCTTTGAAAATATTTACATGGATTTTTAAAAAAATTTTCTCATTAATTCAAATAGCAACTTTTGTTTGCTCTCCCTTTGTTATATTACTTTGTACATTTTATATTATGTTATCTTTATCCACTTTGGGTACAGATTCCTTCTGATTTAGATTCATTTTTAAGTGAGGTCTGTTCTGTCAGGATCAGCTCTTTCCTGAAAAATAACATGGGAAGGAAATATTTCTCTGAGCATTTTCTTACCTCATCCATGCCTAGCACGTGTATACACCATGATCCACTCAGTGCTCCAAGTATTTGGGGTGAAAAGGAAGAAAACGTAGGCCAGATGGAGTCATCCTCTCACAAACTTTTGTTTTTGATCATCTTGTATTTTTACAAGTTTCTTTAGTAGATCATGATTGGCTGCTGTGACAGATTGTCCCCTTCACTCCCTCCCATTTATAGACTTGTACTTGTGAATATTTGTCAGTTCCTCGTTTGGCCTTACTCTCTGCCACTCTGCAGTGTGGAATACAGCCCACATGGTTCCCATAAACCATCCATCTCCTTCAGCTGATGATCTCAGATCCGTAATTCATCATCAGCTGTTTAGGCCATAGACTTTTCAGGTCTGGACTATCTGATTTCATGTATATTAACAAATAGAGATGCAAATGCAGATGTAGATGTAGACATAGACACAGAGAGATCAAGTCTAGGCTTCATGCCACTAATTGATCCCCATATCACTGCTCTTGGCAGCTTATTTATAGATTAGGGTTTGAAGTTGAGTTGGCTTTTCACGCTTTTATTGAAGATAGAAAATTCCTATTTGAGCTTCATGCATTTTGTAGTTTGGATAGATTTCAGAGAAGAGAGTGAGATAGAAATGCCTTGACTCTGGCAGCTCTAACCATAAGTTTCTTATACATATATAAAAAATAAAATCTAAATATTTGAAGGCAAAATATCTTACCTAAGATATCTCTTATGTTTCCCCAATTTTTTATTTTTATGGACTTCCTGTTGAAAAAATACACTTTTTTTTTTTTTTTTTTTT
>ML099915.1:0-32585 GCA_003697995.1 Taxidea taxus jeffersonii | reverse complement strand
TTTTTTTTTTTTTTTTTTTTAGAAAATATTATTAAGAAGACTAAATGGGCAATCTGGAAGGCCCTGGTTTACACAAACTATCTACAGTAAGTGATGGGCTTAATATTTCCAATGAACCTACAACACCAGAAACTGACCCTTGATTTATTCATATTGAAGTCATTTTTACTTAGCTACTATTCTTAAGCAAATTCAGTCTTGAATCATGTATACCTATTCTTGATGGTCT
The DNA here is from genome assembly GCA_003697995.1 of Taxidea taxus jeffersonii. Classification (NCBI taxonomy): domain Eukaryota; kingdom Metazoa; phylum Chordata; class Mammalia; order Carnivora; family Mustelidae; genus Taxidea; species Taxidea taxus. The sequence continues at coordinate 32,356 of ML099915.1, read as the reverse complement.
AAAAAGCAGAATACAAGAATCTCAGAGGTCTCTCTTCCTTGTTCACTCAAGAAAAACTATGTTTTGAATATGCTTGCTTGGTCTTTTTATCCCAAATAAAGGGTGATAAAATGCAGAGAAAACTTCTCTGTAGGGTGTATGGCAAGAGCTAACTCAGGGCTAAGGGTTTAGTGAGCTCCATGAGAAAACTGCAAGTCTATTTCAAGTGATGTCTTTTGAGATTAAATTTAAAGGCATGAATATAAGGAACACAAGATGCTATTTTGCTTTATCGTGTTTGGACTACTTACTGTTAACTCTCCATTTGTAGGGGACATGAACTTACATTCCTTGATATTGTTAGTTTTATTTCTATGTTGTGTTTTAATAACATGCTAGTGAAGGTAAATTTTATAATCCTTATTTTACTACTGACTCTAATGCAGACTGATTATAATAATCTCTTTTTTCAAATGAAGAGTGTGTAAGTTTGAGAGAAAATATTCACGTCTCCATTCTTACTACACTTTAGTGTGACAAACTATATAATACTTCTCATGCTTTTAAGTTAAAATTTGAGTTTAAATCTTATTTTTCTTATCTCGCATGATTATGAAAAAAATTAAACCATATGTGCTATAGTTTATGACCCCTGTTTTAGAGATAAGAAAATTAAAGTTCAGAAGTATCAGTTAACTCCCCTAAGATCACATTGCTGACAAGTGGCCATAGCAATTTTCTAAATAATCTATGATCTGCCCCATAAAGGCTTCTACATTTTGAGAACTGTAGCTGGAAAGACTAATGTCGGAGAATGAAGTTCAACTGAATGAATGTTTTATGAAAGACTTTGAAAAACAAGCATGGGAAATAACTAGTTAGTTCTCCCATTTCCCACTGTTAATGGGCGCTGATTAGTTGTATTGAGAATAGCATTCTATTTTAAACTAATACAAGAAATTACTGTTTGAGGGAATTGTATATAAAGCAAGAATATTTCACTGAAGATAGAAAGGAAATCCTTTAGAGAAATTCATCTTTATAATCCTAATCCCATCCTAAGGATGGGCCAGGCTCCTTACAGTGTATGTTATTAATATGTTTACTCAATACATATGTTAAATTTCCCATATGATATAGCCCTTGGCTATCTTTAGATATAATACAGAAAAGATATTTCAGCTATTGTAAACAAAGTTGTAGTCTCTTAAAATGATACTCTTCAAGAGAATTCAAACAAATGACCAGTTAAATTTTAGCAGTCGACTGTTGAAAACAGGGGGAAATGGAAAATAATTATCAAATGGAAAGACTTCTATCCATCCCTCAAATTCAAGGAAGTATAACATACTTCTCTGACTTTAAAGAGGCTTGAGATTGTAAAATATATTAAAGTACAGAATCACAATAAATCATACTTGCCATACTTACTACACAGTTACAGGTATCAAGTAAAATGGAAGACTGTGACTGATATTTCCCTTATTGAGTATGTTCTCGTTAAGGCTGAACAATTACCACAACTCAATATACTTGGGTTTATTATTCCCAAAAGTCTATTTTCACTGTTACAACCTTTATAGTTGACCATTATCTCTCAAGAATGGCATCTAAAACCAGGACACTAAATTTATAGACAATCTACTTAAAACTATTTGCTCACAGTTATATTGCTGGTTCTCCTAAATATACCCATGCGCTAAAGTAAGTGTGTATTCGTTGTCTATCACTGCATAAAAGCAACTTGAAACTTAGCATCTTAAAATATACATGTTCATTATCTCACAGTTATTTTGCAGATTACTGGTTCAGGAATCCACATGCTGGGTCCTCTGGTTCTGGAAATATAAGGATATAGTCACCTCGAGGCTTTTCTGTGAATGATCTTAGTCAGTCAGTGAGCATTGGAGAATTCAGTCTTTCACGGTTTTTGGGCTGAGGCCTCAATTTCTCATGAGCTATTGGCTAGATGCCTGCCTCATTTTCTATGATGTGGGCTTTGCCATACAGTGTCTCGCACCATAGCAACAGTGAGAGGACAAGGAAGAGCATCATCAAGAGAGAATGCTAACAAGATGGAAGCCACAGTCTTTTGTAACTTAATCACGGACATAACATTGCATCAGTTTGCCATATTCCATTTATTATAAGCAGGTCACTAGGGTCAGCTCACATTCTAGGTGAAGTGGTTGCACAAGAGCATGCATACTACCGAGTCCTGAAGATCACCGGGAGCCACTTGAGAACGTTGTCTACAACAAGCTATATGTTTATAACATCCAGGAACACAGACCTTGATTTCATTGTTTTTCAATTTACCTCTTCTTTCTTTTTTCTTAATTTTAGCCTATAAATAAAGCTTATCATGTCAGTCAACAAGTTAGTAAAAAGCACTAGTGTTTCCCTACTTCCCATAGACCTGTTTTATTAAACCAAAACAGGAGGAAAATAAAAATAAAAGGCAGAGCTTGTTTTTAATCATTATGATTCCCCTAGAAGATCAAGATTCTGAAATTTTACATTTTTGAATCGTGTATGTAATTTTATAAGCACTAAGTTGCTTTTCCCCTTTCTTTTTATATTATTTGAGATTTGGGGGTTGGTTTCATTTAACCCATCACCTAATTTTAACACCAGGATGGTATTTAGCATATTATAAATAATGCATACAACGAGAGTAGAGACCAAACTATTTTCTCTTAGTTTGATCAAAGAGCGTTTCACTGATAAGAAAAGTACAGCTGAATTTCTGACCACGTAATATTTTTTGAGTTCTTACTATTTCATATATTGATTTCTTTGGATTCACCATGGGATAAGATTAAGGGAGTAAAGACCTACCTGGGCTTTATTCTCTTTCTGAAAAGCTTTCAGGAGTAATTTGTATTAATACATGTTTTACCTTCCAAATAGCTTCAGAATTGGCAGCTCCTCATAAGCTCTATTGCTCCAACCTTGTTTTAAGATACCACTACTACTTGTATAGATTTTTGCAATCTCATTCTCCTTTTTCTTGCTTGTTCGATTCTCGTGTAAGCTCAATAGAGTTGCTAGAGTAACCTCTTTAAAATATAAGTCAAATTATATCACTTCTGTCAAAACCCTCCAGTGCCTTCTCACCTCACTCAAAGTGAAAGCCAAAGTCCTTTCAAGACCAACGAAGTCCTATGATTAGGACCACCATTGTGTCTCTGAGATCTCCTTATTTTGTTTCTTGCTCACCGTGTTCTATACACAGTTGCTTTCTTGTAGTTCCCTGAACAGCCCAGGAACACTCCAGCCTTTGTATTGGCACCTCATTCTCCCTGGAATGCTATACTAATATTTTCTTGACTTGTTCTATCATCTCTTTCAAATAATACCCAAGTATTTCTTCTCATTCCTACTTTATGACCATATTTAATAACTGAATATCCTGTTTACCTGGCTTTATTGGTCCAAATTCCCTGATTTATTTTTTCCCTCTAATTTTCAATGTCAGCTAACTATTTAATTTTTCTGTGTCTCTCCTCTGAGGAATTAGTCTGTTCTGTTTGCCTAGGGACTAGAACAATGACTGGTACATTCAATGGTATATTGCTCAAAGAATTGTTTTTAAATCAAATTTCCTTAATTCTTTTTTCAGGAAAATCATTGGACTCATGCCCACTTGTCCTACCTCTCACACAAATAGAATATTTGCTTTCTTTTATTTATAGTATTGTCATGCTATTTTTGTTTTTTGTAATTAGGCATACATAAAGACCTAAACTTGCGTATGGGCAGTGTTATTTAAATGCTACATATATTATGTAACTTCCTTCCCTGGGATATCTTCTACTCAACAGATAGAAATAACAAACTCTATGACTAAATATTTAGAAATTATATTTAATAATTATACTGCCAACTGATAAATATCTCTATTATGAGGACCAGGATATAATTTTATATTCGATTATATAATAATTAACACATGGTTAATTAAATCATAGCATTATATATTATAGTGATTTATTTCTACCATATGCAAATGAACACACATTCTCTAGTCTAAAGTCTGGGGAAAAATTTTCTTTCTCCTTTCCTCTCATTCCTTTCTCAGATTTTCCCTTGACAAGTGAAAGATAGGTTTGTTCACAAGGTGCTTCTTTGTAAAGTCCTCTCGGTCCACACCACAGTTTGATTTAGCTATCTTTCTCAAGCTCCCACTGTGCCTTGATTGAGCACTTTGGTGGGAATCTCTAGGAAAGATCAGGTCAAACCTAATGAGTGAAAAGTAATTAAAAATAGATGTACTGCTCTAGTTTGGGTACAAAACCCTACTTAGATTCTATAAGACAAAAGTTAGGCAATTTGACTTTAGTGATTTTAATTGCCAAGAAATTACAACATAATATGGCTTTCAAAAAAAAGTAATTTTAAGCTTACTTTGTACTGATAGCAGTATAATGATAGGATGAAAGATGGTACAATTGTTTTCTACTCTACATATAGCAGTGCCACTTGCTGATCTTGTGTGTTAGGAAGGCTGACAAGCTAGAGCAAATCAGGAAGTTTGTACCACTGGGAGGGCTGCTTGATGATCTTATGGTGAACGTGAGGAAATATTTGGAGCAGGGAAAAGAAAGACGTGTAGGAACTGTCTTCAAGGAATATCTTGGGGAAATGAATTTAGAAAGTTCTATATTGCTCAAAATGTATTAAAAAAAAACCCAGTGGGTGAATGTAACAGTTTTAGTTTTGATAAAAGGGTGGAGTTTTTCACAATAAGAGCCTTTGGGAAATGGCATGTGTTGCTTAGTGAGGAGTTTAGTTCTGTTAAACAGGACATGTTTGAGCAGAACTCTGGATGTCCAAGCATTAATTGGGCATGAGGTTAATGATTTTTAGTTCCCTTGCAATCCCGAACTTCCATGTTTCTTAAAGAGAGGGGCAGGAGTAAAACTGATGGACAAGGAACCAGAAGTCTGTTTCATATAAAGGTGGTATTTATGTGCTATGATACGAAAGCCACTGAAATTTACATTCCTCTTGATATCATGGGAAGGGCAATGTGAAAAAGCAAATAAAACTTGAAAACCTGATGAAAACACACAGTGAAATATATAAGCACCAGTAGTATTTTTAATTTAGGGAAAGGCAAAAAAATAAATCAAGCAGCTAAAGAGTCAGGATTCAAATCTCCATATAATAACCTGATGCTGAGCAAAGCCCTGGGCTTCTGTAATATTGCACAAGTACATGAGAGAAGTTGTTGTTCACTGTGACCTTCATACAATCTGGACAAAGAAAAGGCAAGAACAGCCTGTATCCTGGTATAAATCAACACTCAGTGTGTTGTGCTGTCTAGAAAGGCGGAACTGAAGGAGGCAGAGTATTCAAGGAAAAAGTCATTAGACTCATATGGAAAAAGTTCCAGCTTTGTATCCGTTAAGATGTTATCAATGGGCTGACTGTGAAATGTTCCAAAGAAGCAGGATTTAAAATGGTGATATTTTAGGAGCACATATTTCTTTACCTTGAAAGTTTTAATGAGAAAAGCAAGAGCAACTAAATAGTCTCTGGGCATGACCAGGCATTTCTGGAAAGGTTTTTCTGACTCACCACTGTATGCTCAGGTCTTTGGCTGTTAAAGACACATTGTCACAGAAACATCTGACATCATTTCTCACTGGTTTCTTCACTTATAAGTGAAGAGATAAAAAAGAAAGAAGTATGAACAAAATTGCTGTTTCTTCTATAATATTTAATAATTGATTCTTGCTTTTCCCTTTGGATTATAGCTTAGGAGGGACAGCAAATAAATTTATCCCATGATAAATGCCAGAGATCTTAGTATCTGTTAAATAAAAAATTCATTATGGAGGAGGCTTAGAAAATAATTGAGGAAAATGGAATTGATTACCCAGGATAAGGTGTAGGGCCCTTAGTGATATTTATCTTGGGTAGATACCCCTCATCTTTGCTATACCATTCTCTGTCCTTTCACATTTCATCATGAGATGGCTAACTAGTAATAATACATTTCTCTTTTAATCTGAGGCCTGTTTCCTTCATCCTTTCCTATGTCTCATGTACAATTTACATTATTTTCATAACCAAATCATGTTTTGATGTTGGGCTATGTGACAGAAAAGAATGAGTGAAAGTGATATCCTTATTTTCAAGATATAAGAAGCACCAGGGGCACCCAGTTGGCTCAGTGGGCTAAGCCTCTGCCTTCAGCTCAGATCATGATCTCAGGGTCCTGGGATCGAGCTCCACGTCAGGTCCTCTGCTTGGCAGGGAGCCTGCTTCCCCTCTCTCTCTGCCTGTCTCTCTACCTACTTGTGATCTCTGTCTGTCAAATAAATAAATAAAATCTTTAAAAAAAAAGATATAAGAAGCACCAGATCTATCTAAGATGACTCCATAGGAAACAAGTTGTCTAAAACCTACAATAAAGTAAAACGATCAGATGTGATTTGAGGAGGAAACCATTCCAGAATCGGGACTGAAATGTGCATTTGCAAGCTCGATTTTGAGTCTTCCCAAAAATTCATTTATCAGTTGCTATTCAATATCCATCATTGAGCTAATCAGATAACTAAATGAGAAAATATTGCTATGCCAAAAGGTGTTTTTAACATGATATATATTTTTGCACTGGATGTGAGATATTACACTGTATTTGTATATATAAAAGATGATGTAAGTTTAAACTTTAACAATGGCAGTAAAGTTGAAAGATTCTGAGAAAATTAGGTAATTGGAATTTCTTTTTTATTGGATTTCAGAATTACTCTGACTTTCCACTTTATTCAAATATAAATTATAGGGCAGAAGGCTATGGAGTTGCAGCTAATATTTTACAATGAGAATGAAAATATTTTTACTGGTTTTTTTTTGAAACTCTTTAATTATAGAACTCATTATGCCCTTTTTAATGTGTTGTGGATAATCTTTATTTCTAACTCGGTGTTCACTAAAATAAAAGATATTGCTAAGGTATATTAATAGTGCAACTTAATGGTTTTCATATGGGATTTAGAAGGAAGGAAATTTGGTGAGTTAAGAATAGCAAAGAAGAATTGTAAAGGTGAGGAAAGTTTAGGACATGTTCATGTAATTGGCTAAAATTATCACATTTATCTCTCTGGGTCTTGAACTGAAGAAAGAAACACATTAAGAGATTATAAACTTTGCTCCCCCTACCCTTTCCTAAGAACTTTCAATTAGTTCAATTATATAAATATGTTATTTGCCTTTTTTTCTCCTCTTGCATGAATAGCACACTTTTATTTATTTTGAGTAAAACAATCTCTATGTGAAAAGAAAGCCCTTGGTACAAAACCTCAAAATCATAAAACCATTAGCAAATCTTCCACTATGATTCTGTTTTATAACAACCAATTTAATATACTCTTCCTTTTTTTTTTTTAACTTACAGCCCATTTATTATATCATAAATCTGAATACCCCTCCCCCTCAACTTCATTGAAATAGTAGTTTTACTCTCTTCTCCCTGGGTTTCTTGTCACCAGGAAAACATATTCAATCTCAGAGATCATAGTGGAGCTGTTTTGGATTACTAAAATTTCAGTACTTCCATAAAATTTGTCACAGCATAATTACAGAAAGGCAATAAGTTATCATTGATATTATACCTGTCAAAATGGATGATTTGAGCTTCTTTGTAGTTGGTCTAGGCAACCTCATGACACCTTCAAACATCCCAGAGATTCTGTGTTGATGCAGACATGAAGCTTAGGAGTGTTCATTTCTCAGGAAGAACACAGCAGGAACCAACATGAAGCAGCAGATAGACCACCCACATGCCAATTGAATTTAAACCAGGAAGTAACTGCAAAGATAACTGAATTTAGCAGAAATAGAGTGTTTCATCCAGTGGTTTACTTTTCTTAGATGCCTGCTAAGGCTGATACCAGGCAAAATTGTGAATTTTGGAAAAGTACAATTTTAGCATAATTTTTAAAAATTTATGCCTTCAAGCAACATGTGTTCAGATGTTAACACGCACCTCTATACCAGGCATTGTGCTAAGTACTTGGGATCCTGGGACATTCAGCTGAAAGAGAACCACTCACTGCGTTCAAGAGTTCATACTTCAATCAGCTGGCTTATTTTAGCACAGAATATAAATGCTGAGAAATAGGTACTGAAAGGTGAAGAGGGCTAGAAAGGAGATCTCTAAATCAAATGTAGAGGTTTAGGCAGCATGTCCTGAAGAAGGGACATTTGAATTAGAAACTGAAAGAAGATGAGAACTTTGTCAGGAAGATGGGATATCTAGATTGAGGGGGCAACAAGTGTGAAAGCATGGAGACAAGAAGGATATTAAATATATGAGAAAGAGATGTTGCTGCGTGATGCAACATGCCTGGAGGCAAGGATGGTTGTGTGGTATTTAACAAAGAAGGTTGATCCCTAAAAATGAAGGAGTTTAAAAAAATAAGCCAAGGTAATTTGGAATTTATTCTGGATATCACTGGAAAGTTATAGTGGTATTTTTAAGGAAGAAGAATGAATATTAACATTTTCCTTAGCAAGGTTGTTGTTGGTCATGAGAGTAGAATTTGGAGGGTGCAACAGTTCTAATTCTGTTTTGCAACCTGGTAAGAAAGATGTAGCTATGGTTGTGATGAAGGGAACGAAGGCTGGTCATATATAGGCAAGACTGTGCAGAAACAGGATATTTAGGAAGAAGGATACATTGAACTTCATAGCTGTTGCGTATTTAGATGGGGAATAACTCACTAGGTAAATAAGTTTCCTTTTCTGAAATAGAGAAAATATGAAGAGGAACCCTGACAATGAATTTGTTTTTAACCATGTTCATTTGGATTTGTCTGTAGAACATCCCAGAAAAGATCCTGAAGAGGAGTTTCAAAACCTGGCACAGTGAGAAAAAATATTTCAAAAGAGCTGAATTCTCACAATCACACTCTTGAACCTTAGAAGAGTCATTGACTCCCCTGAACCTCAAATTCTTTGTATAAAGAAATAACATTTACTTCAGAGGCATGCTTCATTCCCAAGCAGAGCTCTCTAGTGTAGCTTGCTTCCTCTTGGAGGAGAAGAAAAATTTATTTTGCTTTTGCTCAAGGCATTGACGCATGCCAAACCATCCCAAGGGATTTTAAAGGATGGAGACCAGGAGGAGCTGTGTGCAGCTTGTGGAGTAGTTACCTCTATTTAATGAACTATGTCTAGTTGATAAACACAAAGTTCCAGAACTTAATGGATTTTTAGACACATGCTAGTTCTCGCCTCCTTTCCTACAATTACTCCACCATTTTCTTAATAACTAGGCAATCAGAAAATGTCATCTGCCTCATAGCAGTAAATCAACATAGCAATAAATAAGCATTTTAATGGTGGTTTTAAGAAAGGGTGTCACATAAGAATTTCATTAGCCTTTGTGAGCTGAAGATGACAGAAGCTCATTTTACTACATCTACTAGATTTAAAATTATTTAATGTCCCTCAAGCCATCTGTCAACAATTAATTTAATCAATATTTCCTGATTCTCTTCTGTGTGACATATACTATTTTGGGTACCAGTTATAAGACAGTATGTTTTGACAATGCACAAGTCAATAAATAATTATTTCAAGTAGAAATATAAAATTCAAAAAATAATTTTAGGTAGTCATGAGTATGGATCAAAACTGGAAATAATAATAATAAAAATAATAATATAATATAATAATAATAATAATATGATTTTAAAAACAATGGAAGCTAATGGATTTACTTTGGATATGGTGGTCAGGGACAATATCTTTGGAGAGATGACAGTTGAATGGAAACTTTAATAATAAGTCAAGTGTTTTAAGCAGAAGGGAAAGCAAGTTCAAGGCAGGAGCCAGTCTATTTATTTTCAACTAACAGAAAGAGAGCCAATGTGCCCAGAACTTTAGTAAACTGGGAGAAGGCTGGTAGGAGATGGGATAGGGAAGGACACAGGGACAAAATGTATAAGACCTATGGGCCTGGAAAAGAGTTGGATATTAAATAAAATGAAAAAAAACCTTGAAAATTTAAAGCAGAAGAATAAGGTGATGTGATAAATATCTTATAAAAGTCATTCTGGATTCTCTATGGAGACTGGAAGTGACAGGACAATGGTAAGGGCAGAGGGCAACACCATCCACCAACTTACAGAACAACATTCTGCCAAGAAGACATGCTCAGTGAGGCTGGCAGGTGATTGGCAAGAACAGGTTAGAAAACCAGAGCTTAATATTAATCAGAGAAATGTGTAGTTTAATAAAAAGGATTTTTTCCTGCTGGAAGCTATCTTTAAATCATCTTTAGCATCATCGGAGAAAATGCATAAATAATGTCATCTTTTTCATCTTAAAATATTTATTTTCCCAGATTCATCTGTACATGTGATTTTTTTAATCACACTTTAAAAATAGTAGCAAAAATGTCTTTTTCATTTTCCCCTGTAGTCTATGAACAAGAATATAATACACTATGACTTGTTCAAAGCATTCAACTCTTAAAAGTAAATTACATTTCAAGCATTTTTATTTAAGAGCTAATAACTAAAACCATGTTTTATCTTGAAAAAGGAAAAGAGTATGAAGAATTTATTTAAATAAATCGCTATAAATCCAACCCATTTTTAAGTTGCAAGACACTGTTTAAATGTGATGTAACTGGCAAAGTACCGCTTTTTTTGTAGAAAGGGGAGATGAGTAGGGGAATGAATGATATTTTGATACAAAGCAATCATAGAACAAAAAGTATTTAATAACAGGAGGCCAGCCTGGTAGCATTTTACCCAAAGCCAGTCATTTATTTAAATGTCAAGAATACCTATCACATTCTTTTGAAATAGCCAAATTTGGAAAAGAAATGTAAATTTTCAACAAGAAGGGAATATATAAGTAAGTTGTAGTACAGAAGTCTCCTAATTAAACTAAGAAATTTGGAAGTAGGATTTGACCAATTAAAGTGAATCTGTATAAATGGGTATTAAAATGTCAAAAGGCATGATTTTAAAAAGTATTGACTGGAATTATCTTAAAAAATAAATTAATTATATGTTTATTATATTTTATAACATTTAGATTATAAATGCAAAGATGTGCAAATTGTAAAATTGCATAAAAAATTATTCTAGTGTGACCTTTTTGATTTGGGGCTTTTATGTTTGACTCTGAGTAAGCTATTTAAGAGGATGACACTGTACCCTTCACTTTACATTGGACATTGGCAATATGATCATAAAGTGGATCATTTACTCTTCTGAGAGCATCTCTCAATCTTTTCAACAGTTCTAAAACATCCACAGCACATTATCACTTTTCCTCTGTCATTGATTTGCCCTGAATCTTCTCCCTGAAACTTCGGACCTTTTTTCGTTGCCTACCTGAATTTTCTGCTTAGATGACTAATAAGCAATTCAAAATTTAAGTGCCCAAACCATAACTCTTTATTCCCAGTACCCCTTTATCCAACAAACTGCTTACCTCTGAATCTTTACCACTCAGAAAATAGGACGTTGTCTATCCTGTGATCAGAAAATTGCCAGGGACTCCTTGCTCTTCCTCTACTGTTTTATCCTCTCATTTGGCCCATTCACCACATGATTCCATGTACTTCTTCCCTAGCTGCTATTCGTATCATAGTATAAGCTGTATTTCTTTCTTCAGTGGATTCCTATAAGCCCCCCAATGGAATCTTTGTTAACCTCGCCCTAATCCATTATCCACTTAGGAGTCAGAGCCATGTTTTTTTAAAAATATTGGAGCTTAAAAATGTGCATTCCTTTTTATTGCAATTTGAAGAATTCATAAACTCTGTCCTGGACTGCAGAGCCCTGCATGACCTGGTCCCCGTTCACTGATGTAATATCCACACATGCTCACCAAGTTAGTCACTGTGTGCTTTCTTGGTTCCTCTTTGTTGGTGTTGGTCTTCCCACTAACTCATCCGCCTGGGTTTCTCTGAACTCTTTTTTATTATTTGGTGTTCTCCTTTTCATTATGCATGTTTCATTTTAAATAACATCTCCTAATAAAAGAGTTTGCAGAACTCCTTATCAGAAGTCAGTACTCTGGCATGTCCTTTTTTTTTTTTTTTTTTTTTTAATCACACCATCCTGTTTAATTCTCTGGACAGGATTTGGTCTATCCCATATATTATCATGGGAGATAGAAGGTCTATGGAAACAAAAATTTTGTCTGTTACTCTTATAGGCTCAGTCTTTAATTAGTGTCTGGCATATAGCAGAGACTATGTGTGTGTACATGTATATACACCTACATATATGTTTGTGTGTGTGTGTGTGTGTATCTGATGGAATAAATGAATGATGAGTAGACATTTGGATCCAGTTGTAGCCAATGACATTGAAATCCCAGCTTTGAAGTACCTCATTGTAGTTCATTTTAAGATAAAATGGTTAAATCACCCAGAGTATGCTTATCTTATCTATTTTTTTTAAAGCAATACACTTCTTAAAACCCTCTCATACAGACAGAACCCTGTGGAGATAGCCAGGTATTCACTGAGTCGTGTTTAAAAACCTCTGCTCTGGCAAGGATGCTCTGATGAGGCACACCACTTCCTCCAATGCTGGAAAGCTCAGCTGATATTAATATCAGTATGTCTTTCCTTCAAAAGGGGCCAGATGCACTGCCTATGGACCAGCTGCTTTTGCCCTCTATTTCTGATCCTTAGTTCTTTGGCTTTTCTTCTTCACATGTCAAAGTTTTCAAACCATTTGGAACCTTCCTCTCTGCTTATATCCCATCACTGAGCAATTTTTACTTTGGACTTTCCAACAGCTTGATACCAGTAAGCATCTATTAATACTGACCACCATCTGCAAAGCTTTAAATACAACTTAATGATGGTTGGAATCTGCATTTTACTAAAAGAAAGGCAGCTAGTAATATCACAAAGCATGATAGGCGTTCTCAAATATTTTGAAGACTTTTTGGTCTGTCCTCTCTCTTATGAGCATTTCCTTTTCCTGTCTCGGTGGTGTTCTTATTTAAGAGGAGTAAGACATTTCTCTGCCAACATTCTATTTGGTTTCCAGTTCATTTTGATCATTCATCTGACAACACTTAAGATAGGAGAGTTGAAGAACCTACCCCTTCAGATTGCTTGTAACTCCCCCAAATGCCCTACGAAACCTTTAACATTCAGAGAAATATTATTGCTTGTTATGAAAGAAACGGAAGCAAACTGGAGTTGTCTCCATTGGATTATGTCCTCTGATGGTCTCCAGGACATGAAGTGATATTTGGTAGCAGCTTATGCTATTGCCTATCCTTCTATGTGACTGTCACCGTTAGCACTAATGGTACGTACATATAGAGGGAGGGTAGGAACATGAATTCTACTCTTACCTCCATTTTCTCTGTCCTATTTCTATGACTTACTTCTTTATTTTCCTCAGACTTACTTGAAAAAGTTAACATAGATGACAAATGGTCTCTTGGATTACAAAGTAGGGCAACGGGATGAAAGGGAGTGCATGCAAGATACACAAAGTTATAAAACACACAAGTGGATTATAAATGTATACTGTTTTCAATCTAAACAAAATCATTTGTCAGCAGGGGGAAACTGTTTTGACTGAAGATCATTTTCAGTGCATATATGCAAAGTGTGCGTAATAAGTCATTTAAATCAAGGTTCTACATTGTCTTTAGGCAATTATTCTCTTCTGCAGACGTCAAATGTAAAATGCCAATTGTAAGCAGTTTGAACTGTTATTTTGTTGCAATTACACACTCCTTTGACAAAAGATAATGATTTATTTTACAAAGAAGATGCTACAGGATTACCTTGTGGAATTTATAGTGTAACAGGGAGAAATAATTAACTGAACAGGTACACAGGAGATGGGTGGATGCTAGCGTGCAGTGGGAAATGAATCAGCTCATCTGAAGATTGATACGTGCACTTTAAGATCTTTATAATCACATTAGACCTGCTTGCTAGCATTTGGGCACAACATTCACCCACAATGAAATTTTTGGCTCTCCCTGCCCAATGAGATGAGCTCTAGAAAAATACATAGGTAGTACTACTTTTTTTTTTTCTTTTCTTTTTTAAGGCTGACCATGAATCTGTGAGGTCCAGGAAGGGGTAAGAGAAGAGATGATATAACAATTTCAGGCCCAGACTGAAAAGATAGTGAGTCTTGGTCAATGTCAGTTCATCACATGGACACACTGGGGCATTCCTATGGAGAGGCATGTTTTCAAAGGACTGTTGGGCTGGGAGTTTATGGGTGAAGCTCTCAGAAGTCACAGCACAACAGAGACAAACAGCACAAAATCCTGCTGATTTTGTTTTGACCAGATTTGTGGCTTAGATCAGCTATCAGTGTGTTTTTTAATCATGGAAGGAATACTTTAAAAATTAATAACTTAATATTGACATCGTAATCTTTCACTTTTAATGTTTATTTTATGCTGTGTAGCATGTGCTTTTACATGAGCCAGAAGACTCATGAAGAAGATACGATTACAAGAATAATAATTGTAGACATACTCTTCATCTCTTTGTCCAACTTGTGCCAAGCAGAATGATTGGGATGCCAACTTCTCATAGCTTCTCCCATTTTCTGGCAGGTTTTGATATAAATCTCTGTAACCCGTGGGCATCCATTCCTTCCATTATGTCACTGCCAAGCTCTATGTTTCCATTCTGTAGCTGAATAGTGGGATATTTTGTTCTCACAATTATGACTCTTTTATAATTACTAGTAATGATCTTCCTACCTTTGTCATGAATCATGTTTTCCCACTAAAACAGGTTTCATTTCCATGCTTGCTAGTACCATGCATGGGCTTCCTATAATGGAAACAGAAGTTCTTGACTTTTTCAACAATATTCGTAATGTTATAACATTTATATTTATCCATTTTGTTCAGTTCCGTATAGCTCTTATTTTTGAGAAACTTATGTCCAGTTGCCTCAGACTTGGATAGAAAGATAAAACAAGTTTAACCTAAAATTATTCTTCTCCCAAAATCAATTCATGTCCACTGAGTCTTTTCTGTTCCAGTGAACTCATTCTTCACCCATGACAATAAAGGTGTGTCCACTTCCCATCCCCCACCCATGATAGTCTAAACCTGGCATCCTGGGACATGAGAGTCAAATCTAGATCACTCTTATTTTCTCTCTGGAGAACTTCTAGACCTCTTTTCTTTTCTTTTTTTTAATATTTTATTTATTTATTTTTTAGAGAGAGAGAGAGAGAAAGCACGAGCTCAGGCAGAGTGGTAGACAGGCAGAGGGAGAAGCAGGCTCCCTGCCGAGCAAGGAGCCCAATGCGGGACTCGATCCCAGGACACTGGGATCATGACTTGAGTGGAAGGCAGCCGCTTAACCAACTGAGCCACCCAGGCGTCCCTAGACCTCTTTTCAAACATAACCCTGCCTCTGCTCTATTTTGCCAGTTATCACAGTGTATATGTCAATTCTTCTCCTCTGTCTCCCAGGCCTAGACTTTTTTAAAGATATTTGTATTTTGATCTAGGTACTATATAACTTGCTGCTTAAATTACAGAAATACTTATAATGTAGGTGTAAATACTTTTTTTTTTTTTGTAAAGTGTTAGGAAAAGAAAGTTTCAATAATCTTGAAAAATACATATACAGTGAAAATTAGTCTTTAAACTGAAGAAAATAGCTTGTTCTTTGTTTTCAGTTCTTCAGCAAACTATAACAAATTTTGGTGGATTTAAAAAAATAGCAAGTTGGTTCTTATCAAAGAGCTCACAGGTAAGTTGGGGAGAGAGTACTTATCAAAAAAAAAGGGAGAGAGGGAGAAGGCAGATAATGACAAATGACCCAGCAGGGGAATAGATCTAATGGTTGAGAATCATACAAGAAGATTTATATCAAGAATAATTGGAAAGGCATAGTGAATGTTATCTCGTTTTAGAAGATATGAAGAATTTGTAAAATTCAGAAGGCTGATGTAAGTGATGGGCCACAGTGTACGTGGTACAAGCTGAGGAGAATGGGGGGTAGAAGTTTGCCAGCACATCAGGTAATGGTTTTGGGACTTCTAGGTCAGAGAGCCTGTGGTTGTGGTCCAGTACAGTGACTGAGAGTGGATTTAAAGGAGTACATTTTTGAGGTCCACTCTCAGCTTTCCTACTATTTGCTGTGTGCCATTAATCAATTTACTTAACATCTTTGTTAGAGTTTTCTCTTGGTGGAATGGGACTAATGATAGAAATGATTTATAGTTTGGGAGCTAAAGCTATGCAGATAGCTCAGTAAGAGGTAGGTAGAGGAAAGATGGACGGTGCATGGAAGGATGACAAAAGAGGGTGAAGGTGGAAATCAGGATTTAGAACTTCATGCATAGTCATGTAAAATTCAACTTTGCTTGTACAAACTGGTTAGTTCTACCCATGAAGCAATTATTTAAATTAATTAAATTTAGAGAAATTAATTTATGTTTATTAGGTTACCAATTTGACAATGAATCTCTGACCTTGAAAATTAAAAGATGAGCAGTAATGACTACGATTTATTTTCAGGGCCTTGACATTTCATTAGATTCTGAATAATACTAGTACATTCAAATACAATAAAGAAGTAAAGATAAGGCAATTGAATGTGTTATTTCTTAGTAAATGTAATTGTCTTTTAATAATGCATTATCATATGTAAAAATATTTGTATAAGCAATAAATTAATATAATAATATGTTTTCATGATAGTATATTCCTTAAATCTACAAAATTATTCCTTCCCAATTGGGTCTATAAATATATGAGAACAATTATCTGCTCTTAACTCATACAGGCCACAATTCACTTATTTACAGTATTAATTTCTGGAAAGGCTCATTTACCTAATTGACTCTGCAAAGGCAAACTTCAACACAGCTTTCCCAAATCATCACAAGTTATAGAAGTTAATGATATTTTATTGATTCACTCGGTATACCAGGTAAAAAAGTGACTTTTTTTTACTAGATGATTGAGATCATTATCTTGATTTGTTCCATATTTGTCTGTTTATTGATAAATCATTAAGGATTTTTAAAGAGTGGGTGGGAACCATGCCTGTATTCTAACAGGGACAGGTAATAAGTTGAATGTATCTGGGTCCTTTAGGCTGTTACACAACTATTCAATAATGCACACATGATTACATTTACAAAGTACATTAGCAATAAAAATTCTGTGACATTGCAAATCGATTCAGAGAATTATTAGAAACATTCAAATATGCTATTTTAGAATGACAACTTATTTCTGTTTTTTGTTTGTTTTTGTTTTTTTTTCTCAACTACAGTTATAAACTTTAAGAAACACACTGAGATGCCTCGGTGTCTTTGTATATTGTTCCTCAGGAAGTATTCAGAACAGGAAATAACCACAAAGTGTTAATACAAATTTCCTCATTATTTCTGAAACTCACTTCAAAGTAAACTAACTTTGCTAATAATAATATAGTTCCTTGACAGTTTACACATTTCATTTTCTTATAATTATATTAATGTTAATTCTAAACAAGTAACCAAATTCAAACAAATAAAGGGAGTATGGCCCATCCGCTTTTCTTCTGGTTTACTGTCCCCCCCAACCCCCTCACATCCTCAACCCCCAGGACGCTTGGCACAAGGTCTTCTCTGTTCACTGATGCCCTCTTTTTCTTGCCTGTCCTCTGACTTCTGGTATAACCATGGTAATAACTGCTCTGTTCAAAGGTGTCATATTATAATTTATACATATTTCAGGCATGTTTTTAAGGATTGTTTGCTTATGAGTTCTTACATTAAGTATTCTATATATGTTTCTTAATTCAAGCCTTATGTATATGTAAGTTTATACACCTCTGTGTGTATGTACATTTTTACGTTATATATTTTATTATGTATAAAATATAAATTATATTTGTGTTATGTAATATATATAGGTTTATATACAAATATACAATATGTATTTATACTATATATAAACACTTCTACATGTTGGCAATAATGTTAGGTATTACACGTTCAGAAATATAATATTATCCTAGTGAATTATTACCCAATTAATTAGTAATTATGCTTTATTCTTACCTTATGACCCAGCAATTTTACAACTGCATATTTACCCCAAAGATACAGATGTAATGAAGTGAAGGGGCAACTGCACCCCAGTGTTCATAGCAACAATGTCCACAATAGCCAAACTCTGGAAGGAGTTGAGATGTCCTTCAACAGATGAATGAATAAGAAGATGTGGTTCATATATACAATGGAATATTACTCAGCCATCAGAAAGGATGAATACCTACGATTTACATCGACAAATGGAGGAGACTATGCTAAGTGAAATAAGTCAATCAGAGAAGGACAAATATCATATTGTTTCACTCATGGAACATAAGAATATATGGATATATATCCATCCAATATATATATCCAATATATGGATATATATTCTTATATTCCTGGAATATAAGATATAGTGCAGAGGATCATAGGGGAAGGGAGGGAAGACTGAATGGGGAGAAATAAAGAGGGAGACAAACCAGTAGAGAGTGTTGACTCCGGGAAACAAACTGAGGGTTGCAGAAAGGGAGGTGGGTGGGTGGGGGTGGGGTACCTGGGTGATGGGCATTAAGGAGGAAAATGGATGTGATGAGCACTGGGTGTCATACGCAACTGATGAATCATTGAGCACTACATCTAAACTAATGATGTACTATATGTTGGCTAATTAAATTTAAATTAAAAAAAGAAATTATGCTTTATCATTACTATCATTTTTTCTTAATTTATCTGTTTCACCCATCTCACATCACCTCCCCTCTGGCAAGCACCATTTTGTTCTGAGTTTGAGTCTCTTTTTTATTAATCTATTTTTTTCCCCTTGTATATTTGTTTCCTTAATTCCACATATTAGTTAAATCATATGGTATTTGTCTTTCTCTGTCTGACTTATTTCACATAGCATTATACCCTCTAGGTCCACCCATGTTGTTGCAAATGGCAAGATCTCATTCTTTTTTTATGGCTAAGTAGTATTCCTGTGTTTGTGTCTTTGTGTGTGTGTATCTCATATCTTTATCCATTCACCTTGGATGGACACTTGGGTTGCTTCCATATCTTGGCTCTTATGAACAATGATGCAATAAACATATGAGTGCATATGTTTTTGAGTTAGTGTTTTTATTTTCCTTGAGTTAATACCCAGTAGTAGAATTACTGGATCATGTGGTAATTCTATTTTTAATTTTTTGAGGAACTTCCATATTGTTTTCCAGAGTAGCTACATCAATTTTCATTCCCATCAACACCGCATGAGGGTTCCTTTCTCTCCACATCCTGGCTAACCCTTGTTTCTTGTCTTTTATTCCTTGTCTTTTGTTCAATTATTTCTTGTTTTTTTGATTCTAGACATGTGGTTTTGACTTGCATTTCCCTGATATTTAGTGATGTTGAGCATATTTTCATGTGTCTGTAGAGCATTCGTATGTTGTCTTTTGGGAAAATGTTCAATTCCTTTGCTTATCTTTTAAATCATTTTAAACAGTCTTCTGCCTGTTTTATCCAAGTATCTATGTATCTGTCTGGTGTGTGTGTGTATGCGTGTGTGTGTTGAGATGTATAAGTTCTTTATATATTTTGGCTATTAGCCCCTTATTGGATATATAATTTACAAGTCTCTTCTCCTATGCAGTATGTTGCCTTGTCATTTGCTACTGTTTTCCTTCACTGTACAGAAGTTTTTGTTTTGTTTTGTTTTGTTTTTTGTTTGTTTTGGTGTTGTCCTAATAGTTTATTTTTGCTTTTGTCTCCCTTGCCTGAGGAGACATACCTGGAAAAATATTTCTGCTGCCACTGTCAAAGAAATTACTGCCTGTGGTTTCTTCTAAGAGTTTTATGGTTTCAGGTCTCACATTTAGATCTTTAATCCATTTTGACTTTATTTTTGTGTATGGTGTAAGAAAGTGGTCCAGTTTCATTCTTTTGCATGTAGCTGTCCAATTTTCCCAACACCATTTGCCATTTGTTGAAGAGACTATTTTTTTTTAAAGACTTTATTTATTTATTTGACAGACAGAGATCACAAGTAGGCAGACAAGTAGGCAGAGAGAGAGGAGGAAGCAAGCTCCCTGCTGAGCAGAGAGCCCGATGTGGGGCTCGATCCCAGGACCCTGAGATCATGACCCAAGCCGAACCAGAGGCTTTAACCCACTGAGCAACCCAGGTGCCCCGAGACTGTCTTTTTATTCATTGAATATTCTTGCCTCCTTTGTCATAGATGAATTAACTATATAACAGTGGGTTTATTTTTTGAACTCTCTATTCCATTCCTTTCTGTTTTTTTTTTTTTTAAGATTTTATTTATTTATCTGACAGACAGAGATCACAAGTAGGCAGAGAGGCAGGCAGAGAGGGGGAAGCAGGCTCCCCACTGAGCAGAGAGCCCGATGCGGGGCTCGATCCCAGGATTCCGGGATCATGACCTGAGCCAAAGGCAGAGGCTTTAACCCACTGAGCCACCCAGACGCCCTCATTCCTTTCTGTTTTTGTGCTAGTTCCATACTGTATGATTACTACAGCTTTGTAGTATATTATGAGATCTGGGATTGAGATAACTCCATTTCCTCTTTCTCAAGATTGCTTTGGCTATTTGGAATCTTTTGTAGTGCTATACAAATTTTAGTATTATTTAGTCTAGTTCTTTGAAAAATGTCATAAGTATTCTGATAGGAATTGCATTAAATCTGTAGATTGCTTTGGATAGTATGGTCATTTTAACCATATTGGGTCTTCTAATTTGTGAGCATCTAATATGTTTTTGTGCCATCTCCAATTTATTTCATCAGTTTTTCTTCTTTCAAGTTTTTATTTAAATTCCAGTTGGTTAACAGTGTAGTATTAGTTTCAGTTATAGAATTTAGTGATTCACCACTTACATACAACACCTAGTGCTAATCACTACTAGTGTCCTTCTTTTTTTTATTTATTTTTTTAAAGATTTTATTTATTTATTTGACAGAGAGAGAAATCACAAGTAGGCAGAGAGGCAGGCAGAGAGAGAGAGGAGGAAGCAGGCTCCCTGCCGAGCAGAGAGCCCAATGTGGGGCTCGATCCCAGGACCCTGGGATCATGACCTGAGCTGAAGGCAGAGGCTTTAACCCACTGAGCCACCCAGGCGCCCCACTACTAGTGTCCTTCTTAACCCGTCACTCACTAAACCCATCCCCCTTCCCATCTCCCTTCCAGTAACCCTCAGTTTGTTCTCTGTAGTTTAGAGTCTGTTTCCTGGGTCACATCTCTCTTTTTTTTTTTCATATGTTCCTTTGTTTTATTTCTTAATTTCCACATATGAGTGAAATTAAATGGCATTGTCTTTCTCTGACTTATTTTGCTCAGTATAATATTCTCTGACTTCATCCACATCATTGCAAATGACAGGATTTCATTTCTCTCATGGTTGAGTAATATTCTACTGTATGTAGATACCACACCTTTATCATTCATCGTTTGATAGACATTTGGGTTCTCTCCATATTTTGGCCATTATTGATAATGTTGCTATAAACATCAAGGAGCATGTATCACTTTGAATTAGTATGTATAATTTGGGTAAATAGCTAGTATTGCTGTTGTAGGATTATAGGGTAGTTCTATTTTTTAACTTTTTGAGGCACCTCCATATTGTTTTCCACAGTAACTGTACCAGTTTGCATCTCTACCAGCAGTGTAAGAGGGTTCCTGTTTCTCCACATCCTCACCAACACCTACTGGTTCCTGTGTTAATTTTAGTAATTCTGGCTGGTGTGAGGTGATATCTCATTGTACTTTTGATTTGTATTTCCCTGAAGATAAGTAATGTTGAGCATCTTTTTATGTGTCTGTTGGCCATCTGGATATCTTTGGAAAAATGTCTATTTCTATCTTCTGCCCATTTTTAAATTGGATTATTCATTTTTTAGGTATTGAGTTTTATATGTTATCTTTTGAGTTTTGTAAGTTCTTTATATATTTTGGGTGTTAACCTTTTATGAGCTATGCCATTTGCATATATTTTCTCCCATTCCATAGGTTGCCTTTCAGTTTTGTTAATTCTTTCCTTTGCTGTGCAGAAGCTTTTTATTTTGATGAAATCCCAATAGTTTCTTTTTGCCTTTCTTTTCCTTGCCTTAGGAGACATACCTAGAAAGAAGTTGCTACAGCTGATGTTGAAGGGGTTACTGCCTTTGTTCTCTTCTAAAATTATTATGGTTTCAGGTCTCACATTTAGATCTTTAATCCACTCTGAATTTATTTTTGTGTTTGATGTAAGAAAGTGTTCCAGTTTCATTCTTTTCACATTGTTGCTCTCCAGTTTTCCCAACATCATTTGTTGAAGAGACTGTCTTTTTTCCCATAGGCTATTCTCTTCTGCTTTGTTGAAGACTAATTGACCATATAGTTAAAGGGAAACAATTCCTTTTTAAAAAATTTTTAAACATAACTCTGTTTTCAGTGTGGAAGGAGTAGATGGATGTGGAAACCAGTTAGGAGACCATTAAATAGCTGATAATTGACCAAGCAGGGAAATAATCCAGCCTTTAAACTCTGAAAGAAGAAACTACAGTAATTATTTCTTATTGTTGGGCACATCCACACCCACTGTGGATGTCACTGTAATAGTGACTGAGCTGTAACCGTCATCTACATTACTACATTCCCTATATCAGTCCTATAATTACTATGTTATTACTGCCCTCAAACTGGTCTTTCTGACTTCAGCCTTGCCTGCTGGAAGACAGTCCATGCTGCTGTAGCCAGAGTGATTACTCTAGAATGTGAATTGGATCATAAAATTCCCTGATGGTAAACCTTTCCAGGGCTTCCCACTGATCTCACCAGTCTAAACTCTTAAGGTACCACAGAAGGGACATACATCCAGCTTTTATTTTCCATGTCAGATTAAAATTGATCCACTTATATCAAACTGGGATGCAACCAGAATGAAGAATTTCATTCCCACAGAGGAGCCACACACACTTTTATGTCTGGGACATTAGATGTGATCTTCAGTCTGCATCCAACACCTCCAGGGACAAATCTCATTTGTCCCACCCTAGCCCCCATCACACATGGAACACATTTTCCTTGGCTCATGGTCTCCGACATTCACATCACAGGACTTACATCCCCTATCAACTCTTCTAGAAAGATTTCCCAGTCCAGGATTGGTGATCTTCTGCCATTACAGTTATCATTATTTAATTCAATTGCCTGCTTACTTTGGCAGACTGCCTCTAGATTTTCTTTAAGGAGGAATATTACTTTCTTGTTCCCAGTTGTATTTCCAGGACCAAGCACCACATTAGGTGTTTGAAAAATACTTGTTGAGTTAATAAGAATGAAGATTAAATGTTTGAATAAATGAACAGATTTAAATGTTTGAATAAATGAACAGATTTAAGCATCTTCCTCCACAAAGATATTCAAGTAAAACTTTGTCACTTAGGAACTATATAGTCACAAGTGACTTATTCAGTTTCTCAGTCAAGCACCTCATGGTTGGTGGCTGAAGTAGGTGTGAGTTTTTACTGGCTTTAATTTTTTTCCCTAATTAATATATGGAGATAAAAGTAAGAGTATTTTAAAAATCATGGGTCCATACATAATCCACAAATTTATGAAAAAAGCACAAGGGATTTCCTGGCCCCTGGCTTATGTTCTTGCTTTTTAATTTCATTTCTATCTGAGATAAGTGTATTTGAGATAAGTGTATTGAGATAAGTGTATTTGTTCTGCCTTATACAACTTTGACTCAGGATTAGTCTTCAGGAGATTGCTGGTTCTGCCTAGGATGTGCTCATCTTCTCCTGGGATGTTTGGGTAAAATCTAGGGATTATTCAGTCCAAGCATCTAATCCCACTTGCTGACCATTTCAACACTCTAGTCAGTATCATGTTTCCTGGATCTTGTGACATAATTCAGCTATGATTGATTCTATTGGTTCTTGATATTGACATTGTCCTCTGATGCTTTCAGAAACCCCTGATGCCTCTTGGAATATCTGAAAACAAATCTAATAGCTTGTCAAGGGAACCTGACTAGACCCTCAGGTCAGACTGAGATATAATTAGGAAAAAATAAATAGATGAACCTTAATTACCTGAATAGTTCAATGCCCCTTGCCTATTATTCATAGCTCACTGTCTCTGTTCATTTCAGCTTTTGTCTTAGGTTTATTCTGTTAATCTACATCTTTAAAAACTGCAGCTTTTAGAACTGTGTGATTTTTAACTTTACCCTCTTAGAAATACATATCTTTTTTTC
Source organism: Taxidea taxus jeffersonii (assembly GCA_003697995.1). Lineage (NCBI taxonomy): Eukaryota > Metazoa > Chordata > Mammalia > Carnivora > Mustelidae > Taxidea > Taxidea taxus. Next base: position 8,104 of record ML099915.1, on the reverse strand, counting down.
TTATCTTCATATAATAAGATTTTCTTCACCTATTTTTTTCTCTAAGGCTATCACTTTTGTGGTAAAGATAACAGAAAATGGTATTTCATTTTTATTTATATTTATGTAATGCAACAATTTATTTTGAAATTCTTAGCCATAAAATGTGGTCCAGAAGTGTTTCATGAACAAAGTACTAGAAGGTTTATCTCAAACAGAAAACAGAGGGAGTATTTAAATAATATGAATAAGCTTTCTCATTATATATGACCTCATTCTGAATTAATTTCCTGATTTATTTTGATTTATACAAATTGTCCACACATGAAATATTTGTGGAGTCTAAGATGTGAATAAACTCTGAATAATTTGTTCTATAAAGCTGCACCTTAAAGAAAGTACTAATTATTCATTAATGTGGAATGTGTTTTGATATAACTTCTTATACATTTGAAATAATTCTTAAATAGGAAAATCTATCATTTTCTTCTATGTGAAAAAAATCTCAATATTGCAACTTTAGTGGAATATGTCACCTATCTCTGTCAGATAGGCCAGAGTAGGTGCCCTATATATGGTGGCTAATTTTAATGCCTCACAGTATTTTACAATAACAATTCATAAAATTGTGATTACATTAAACCATTTTTGTTAATTTGTATACTTGAATCTGTATACTTTTGTTTTAGAAAAAGAAACATTTAATATTTTAATTGAGAATAGAAGTATTTGTCTTTATTAATAATTTAATTTTAAGGAAGGAAATGAGACTCATTTATTCTCCTGCTACCCAGTGATTATTATTTTTAATGTGGTAAAATATTTCTCTTCTATTACTTTTTATATTCAACATAATTAATATTTACTTTAAAAAAGTTATTCTTTGCATCTTTGCAGTAAATGAACTTTTTAATTTAATTTTATCTTATTTTTTATGTTATGTTAGTCACCAGACACTACATCATTAGTTTTTGATGTAGTATAGAATCAGTGTTTCAGTTTCCCACAGAGTTTTTTTTATTTTTAATTCCAGTTAGTTAACATATGGTATTATATTAGTTTCACGTGTACAATATAGTAATTCAACAGTTCCACCCACAGAGATTTTGATTGGGAGGACCTTAATTTACAAAAGTTAATTTGGCAAGAGATGATATCTTACACTATTGGTTCTTCCCTTTCTAGGACATGATGTATCATCCTATTTTTTTCTCTGATTCTTTTTTATGCCCATATGTCAAGAGCAAGAATTACTTTTTTTATAGACCTTAAACATGTCTTTTTGTAGATCAAAAATATGCTATATAGTGTTATTGCTATCGGTGATGTACCAAACCTCATCCCCACCCACATACATTGCCTGAGTTAACTCATTGACATTTTTTGCTGTATTTTGTGTTATTTGCATTTCTATCTATATACCTAGCTCTATGCCCTAATTCATATTGCTTTTATTTTTTGTTTGATTAACTTCAAATCATATCACATAAAGACAATTGTTTTATCTCAGTCTTGACAAATTTTAGAACTTATTTTTCTTATATTATTGATTAAATGATGGTGTTAAAAAACAATGTTGAAAAGCAGAAGTGAGAGCTGACATCATTGTTTTATTCCAAATTTCCAAATATTAGGTTCAAAACTATCAGAAAATTGGAAAGAAAATATTTCCAATATTTGTTTTAGACATCTTCATCACAATAAGGAAATTTTCTTCTATTTGTGGCTTGCTGTGATAATTTTTTATTCAGAAATGAGCCTTGAAAAATTATTTAAAAATTTAGTATGTTGGAAGATAATTAAATATATATGTATATATATTTTTTACTCTTTTAATCTAGAGAATTAATAAATACTTATATTTTTAAATGATGAAATCTTCGTAAGTTCTTTGGCAAATCCATTGGTCACAATGTGCTATTTTAATAACAGGCAATTCAATGTGGTCTATGAATTAGTTAAAATGATTTAGGCTGAAAGTATCTACAAATTTTAATTTAGATTGATTCAGACAGAAAGGGAAATGTATTAGTCCACAAAACAAGAAGTCCAAGTACGACATGCTAATATTTGGGTGAGTTCAGAGCTCCATAATATTAAGAAGTCAGGTTATTTTCACATCCCAGGTCTGCTATCCTCAATGTGGTTGTATATATATCATTTTAATAGCTAAACTCTATTCTATTTTATGGGTGAACTAGGATGTATTTAATCATTAGCTTTGGAATCATAAATTCAAAATTTTATATTTAGATTATTCAAATGATTTACACTTATGAATGACATTGAGAAAAATGTAGACTGGTCTTTTCTGCATTGTATGTTTTTTCATTTAGGTTAGAGAAGTGGCAGTACAGAATCAAAAGATAAAAGCAGTCTAAGGCTCTGACCTAGAAACTGTTACACCTCCAGCAGCTGTGTGTGAGTGTGCCTATCCTACTGCACACTATCTCATCTCTGTTAACTGCATTGAGTGTTGTCATTAAAAAGGAAAAAGAGAACAAAACAAAACCTATGGTTATGAGGATATGTATATGTATATGCTAATTAGATAATTTCCACTAATATGACATCATGTCCATTCTGCATAATTTATCTCATAGTACTTAGAATGGTTCAGAAATTTCATCTGCTTTCATTATTTAGGTATAAATTGTTTTGGTGAACAGGCAGCATTGAACTACTTTTTTGGTGATTCACATTCTTACAATTCAATTTCCATTTATTTACTATGTTATAAAAACAACAACAAAAATTAATGTAAAAGTATGGGTAGTCCTTCTCAGCTCCTAAACAGTGACCAACATTTCATGTGTAAAGGCCTGAATAGAAAGGGATGGAGTACAGATGGTCCGTGATTGACAATGCTTTGACTTAATGATTTTTTGACTTAATGAGGGTGCAGAAGTGATACACAGTCAGTAGATACTGTACTTTGAATTTTGAATTTTAATCTCTTCCCAGCCTAGCAGTATGCAATATGATATTCTCTCATGATGCTGGGCAATGGCAGTGAGCCACAGCTCCCAGTCAGCCAGGAGATCATGAAGGTGAACAAGTGTAAGGAAAGGATTTGATGTATGTTGAAATTATTTTTGAATGCATAGGTTATGTTTTATGGTCCACAGCACTTCTGTGAGACTGAACCGCATCATTTTTCTAAAGCTTCTCATACATATTTTGATTGTGCCCAGCATGGCCATTATTAAATCCAAGATAACAAGTCAATTTTTGTCAGCATTTTAATATTTGCTTTACACTACTCAGTTCTCCCTCAATTCTTATCTATAGTAGGGGTGCTTCTAGGGATGCTTCCTTCACATTCCCCATTAGGCAGGACAAGGAAACAGCTGTTGAGTACCAACCAAGTGTGAACTCTCATTCTGGTGCTATGATGAGGCAATAATGAGGAATGTACTTAAGATCACTTGACAGAAAGAGACTCACAATTGTAGAAAGCATGGTTATTTGCCTAGCTTGATTCTATTCCCTACTCTCTCCTTTGTGACCAAATCTAGATTTGTTCAGATGTTATAACAAACTCATCAGCCATTTCATTTTGGAGAAAATGGCTCCATCTTCAGTTGTAATGGTGGTTCCTGATCTGTTTAAATCAACAAGCATATGCCATTCTCTTGGTTATTGAAATTCTGGCAGTTCAGACTTGGAGAAAGGACCACATTCCTCATGTTAGTAAGGAGGCATATTCTCATGTACTGCTAAGAGCCTTTACATGATCCCAAGCGTAAACAGCCTTAAGATGAAGCCAACAATGTGAACAACAGAGCAAAGCGGGGGGGGGGGGGGGGGGGGAGAACTGAAGTCCCTGAGGATATCCTTAAACTATTGTATTAGTAATCCATGACATCTGTCTTCCTCTTGATTTCCTATTATAGAAGCTAATAATTTTTTAAACATTTCTGGCTGGAGTTTCTGTTATTTATAGTTGAAAGCATAATGACTAATATAACAATTAATAATTAAGTAAGAATTGATAACTATGACAGCATTCTCACCTGGAAGGCTTTGTTTACTGCTACACAGACAGGTACTTTCTGGCATGTTTTATTTTTAGTGCAAACATGTTTGCTTTATATTATTAGTAACTGATGCTTTTTTTTTGGCAAGCCAGCCAGTATCTCCTTCTCTTCTTTTTTCTTCACTTAAACATTATGGTTTGAAAGTAAAATATAGTCTAAATGTTTATGTGAGTAGATTTGAAATATTACTCTCTTCTATCTTAATGAAAGTTGACTATAATGTTGACTCGATTAGTTGAAAGACCATAATATTTCATAACATATTAGTGGTATAGTTAATAGGTAATTTGGAATAAAAATTTATTTTAATATATGTGTAATTGGTTGCTGTATTTGAATTTATAAGAGCTAAAGACTTAAAAGGACATGTTTGTATTTTTAATTTCCATTAGTAGTATAGGAGTGCACAATAAAAATTTTATCAGACTTCTTAATATCCTATATTGTTAATTTTTACTATAAAAACATGAAAAAGGAACTCTGTTAAGGTCAACATGGTAAGTCACCAATAAAGAAAGACTGAGTAAATATTTATGTTTTGCAAATAAAATTCAAAATTACAAAATGCCTTGGCCTGAACATTTTGTTTTAGAAAATGGAAAACTCTTATTTCAATTCTTCCTTTTCTGCAGCAGATATATTGTGCAGACAGCCAAATAAAGTCTTCAAATATGTAAAATTGATATAGAGGGCATGTGGTTTCCTTTCATAACCTTGCATTTCCACCCAGAAAGTATTCACCTTCACACTCTTCCAGAAGAAATTTAAATTCAGGAATGAAGGCAAATGGGCCAGAGGAGAGGCAAGGTTCTATATCAGCGTAGGGATTATGTTTAGAAGACAAGTACTTCTTAAGTTTACCTGATAAGAAACTTGGATTTTAGGTGAGCAACCTCTGTATCTTACTCTTTGCTCTGTTGGGACATGGAAGAAACACACATGGTGAACACATTAGTTTTACACAATCAAAGGGTCAACTGGAAGAGAAGCAGATGATAATATGCAGATTTTTGTTGAAAACAAAGACTGTATTTCTGTTTTACAGTACAATGAGCAATCAAAGATGAATATAAAGTATCTAGTCTGGGTGATGGGCAAGCTCCTCACAGTATTATCAGAAATAAATAAGTAGGAAGGAGCATATTGTTTGGGTTTTTTTTTCCAACATCTTCATGAAAACCATTATGTCATGTATTTGGTATATTTTTGTGGAGAAGAAAATGGATTGCTTCAGGTATAAGAGTCAGGGTTTATGGCTTCTCTCTCCTCAAATGGTATATAGAATATAGAAAATATATAGAATATGTATTATATGTCTATATATTATCATATATGGATGACATTCACAAGGGTAATCCCTTGCTCTGAATGTATGCATATGTTGTCACTAAAAAAAGTATGTTCAAGGAAGTAAAACACTACAATAACTTGTGGTCACAGCAATCATTAACAATGCACAATCTTGGCAGGGATACAAAAGTTTTCCAATTGTCTGTAAGTCTCTGTGTTCCTCGGAACTATTTCATAAAAATGGATATGATGTTTTATGAAATGAACTTTAAATTCATTACATTTTACTTAAAAATGATTTACATACTTGATTAGTAGTAGATGTGATTTTCTGCACACCTCAATCTCAAAATGTAGCTGCTGATCTATGCATTTGAATAATATGTATACCAGTGTGGTTCAGTTTTCCTTTCTCAAATATGAGCTCTAGACCCATGAACTGCATTTGACTTAGTGGGATTCTTGATTTTATTTTAGTGCCTGACAATGACTTGGTTAAATATTCTTTACCTCAAGAGGTGATGGTTCTCAAATTATAATCCAAATGTTTTGACCTTACCATCACTGCAAATATGTCTGAAGTGTAAGGAAAATTTAGCCCTCAATTTTCTGGTTCATTTACTCATCAAAGTATCTTATTAAAGCCACTTCATATTCAAGAAACTTCTTAGCAAATTATTTCCAGCTTATTTCATACTTCTAGGAAGTTGACACTTACTAACCCAACTAAATCCCTGTAGATTCTCCACTGTGTATAATTCAGCACACATAGGTTTTATGTTACTACAATTAATAGGGAGATGGGTCTCCAAATCCTCTCTAGAACATTATTGTGAGCAATTCAAACCAAATTTCTATCAGCTATTCACTCCTAATCTCCCTCCCTCCACACAAATTTAGAGAATTATTTTCATTCTCTTGCTCTTTCTAGAGGCATTTTCTAGTATTTATCTGGATCTTAGTCACTGTATATATTTTTAAGACTAATAACTCTACATTTTTTAATATTCTCTTATTATTGGTGGTATTTTCATACAAAATAATATAGCTTTCTTTTTATGTTTTTTTTTCCTTAAAAAGAAAATGCAGACAACTCTTTACCTAATATAAATAAAAATTAAAACAATTGTGGTGAGATCCAGTAGAATGTTACTGTACACACAAAGGAATCTGGTTTAACTAGTGCCAGGGGAAGAAAAAATAAAGGTCACTTGACAACATGTTAAATCCAAATTGAAAATCATATGATGAAAATAAATGAAAGAAAATGAAAGACATATTCTGGGTCATTGGATTAAGGTGACCTGGAAGGGAGTGGAGGTATAAATTTGTGTACAAAGAAGTGAAAGCATAATTTTATGCAGTGGAAATCTATAGGATTTTTATGTAAATTCTGTAGGATATATGAGGAGAAGGATGAAATGAGACAACCACTGTCGACTCTCAATTTACCAGGGTATTATGCAGGAGTGAGGTCATGGTTTGCCTCAAATCAATTGTGAACAGACCATATAAACTCTAGGCATACACTGGCTAACCAGTAGTGTTATAAACTACCAGCGATAAAAATGATAGAATATGTCTTCTTGGCATAGTTTGGGGATTTAGCAATTATAAAGGCAAGCAGCAAGTGAAATGTTGAGCAAAGACATGGAAATTCAGATATATTTTTTGATGGTCAGGATGATTTTGTTTTTGATCATATGCCAGAGTACATATTTCAGAGACTTCGGTCTGGGGAATATCCACAGAGGTGAAGAGCTTAGGATTCATTTTACAGTGGAAGTAGGGTGATGGGTCCTGTTTCTCTAACCACTTCTCAGTTCAGCCCCTACTCCCCCTTTTTAATTGATGTATTATTCTGACTAATAAATGCTGATATCCTAAATGTACAGTTTTATGAGTTTTAACAAATATATATTTGCATTTAATCCAAACCTTGTCAAAATACAGGACATTTATGCCATCCTAGAATGTTCTGTCAAACTCACTTCCTAACAATCTCCTCTGTTCCTCCACTCCAAATTATGATTCTGATTTCTCTATCTATTGACATATTTATCTTTTCTGAAACTTCATATCAGTGGAATTGCACAATATGTACTTACTGTGTTTTGCTTCTTTTACTTAACAAGACCTGCTGAGGTAACATATCCATCCATATGTCAGACCTTCACTTTTTTTTTTCCTTTAAGCTTTTTTATTTAAACATATAATGTAACCCCACCACCCTCTCCCAAACCCTCTCCCCCCAGCCCCCCTCAGTTTGTTTTATGACATTAAGAGTCTCTTTTGGTTTGTCTCCCACCCGATCCCATCTTGTTTCATTTTTTCTTTTCCTACCACCTAGACCACCACCCCCATTGCATCTCCACTTCCTCATATCAGGGAGATCATGTGATAGTTGTCTTTCTCCAGTTGACTTATTTCGCTGAGCATAATACGCTCTAGTTCCATCCATGTCGTCGCAAATGGTAAGATTTCATTTCTTTTGATGGCTGCATAGTATTCCATTGTATATATATATACCACCTCTTCTTTATCCATTCATCTGTTGATGGACATCTAGGTTCTTTCCATAACTTGGCTATTGTGGACATTGCTGCTATAAACATTCGGGTACACGTGCTCCTTCGGATCACTACGTTTGTCTCTTTAGGGTAAATACCCAGTAGTGCAATTGCTGGGTCATAAGGTAGCTCTATTTTCAATTTTTTGAGGAACCTCCATGCTGTTTTCCAGAGTGGTTGCACCAGCTTGCATTCCCACCAACAGTGTAGGAGGGTTCCCCTTTC